>JACXSJ010000004.1:101855-142845 GCA_014851325.1 Pentalonia nigronervosa
TGGTCCAGTTGTCGCTCGTGGATTCAGTATTGAGAGGTGCTCGTGCACTCAGTATTGAGAAGTTGTTGCTCGTTTGGTCGGTGCTCCTGCACTGATGAGAGGAGACGATTTAGGTCAGGCCCGCCAGAGTCATCGGCGGCCCGATCAAAGGTGTCGGTGTTCCCAAAGAAAATTGTCTTTTCCCTGGTGAAAGTGACCCCGACCGGACCATCCCCCGTCTCCGGCGGCACATGAAGGAAATCGCATGTGATGCGCTGTACCGTTATAATCCCGTGCAGTGTACTGTACGGGACTAGATAATAGGAATCGTTCCAATCATCAGTGACTTGATTTATTGGGGTTTTTTTGGGGTTTATTACATGCGTGCGACAACTCGACCGTTATTTATTTTATTAAATAAGGATAACGAATTTACAATAATTATGATATGTAAAATCGAGCATATCATTACAATTTGTTATAAACATTTTAAAGTTGTTATAATAACAGTTTAAAAATGTTAAAGGTATAAAGCCACTTTTTTTGTTTTAAGCATTTTAATTTCAAATTTTAACGAAATTCATCAAAATGTCTAAAATGTGCGAATTATTTTGTACTTAAAAATTAATAAAATGTTCCATTTCTATAACTAAGGAACAAAAATATAAAATAATGTAACCAAAAAATTTAAAAAATATTTTTACACGGTTGATTTTTAAGAACATTTTAATTTTAAATTTGGATGAAATTAAATATTTTAATGAAGAAAAAAGTTAGTTATTACGTTGTAATTTAAAAATTTTTTTCGTCAGTGTTTGAATCTTTTAAAGTTTATTATTATATTTTAAACACTTAATGATATTTTCAAATGTAATGTTTTCGGCAAAAATGAATTCAACATAGTACATACTGTAATATTAATAGTAAAATAAATTACTTCAATAGCAATAATATCATTAAATATACTTATAATAAGTAGTAGTTTTTCCGTTTTTCCTTAACTTTTTTTTTTATTTCCTGGCGCTTTTAAAAACTATTGAGAATTTTTAAAAATGACCTGTCAAAAGTACTAACAAGATTCATTTTCCCACCAGAAAAGATATTGATGAAGCATCATTTCAACAACTTATCGTGTATATAGACAGAAAAAAAACACATATCATTGTAAAAGTTTAAACAAAACAACATCCTTAAAAATATCGAAAATATTAACTCTATAATACTCAAATACAACACATGGCAAATAAACATTATACAACAACAAAATTACCTACCAAAAACCCAAATAAAAATAAAATAAATAAAAGCTTTAGTTATTGTCTATTATGTAACATAGCTTGTTACATGGGCGCCCCATTAAAGTAACGCGACTTAAAAGAACCCAACTATCAAGAGATTTATAAAATATAATGAAATATTAATATGATATTTTTAAAATAGTGTAATCAACATAATAATATCATTACATTAAACATGTAAATAATAAATAAAAAAATGTTTACGTACTAAATTATAAAAAAAAATTCCAATTTTAAGTTAGTATAACTGCGCATAAGTACAAAAAAGGAGAAAATGAATAAAAAAAAAAAGTAATATTTAAAATAATTTAAGTTTGTATAAATACAAAAATATATATTTAAGTATAAGCACTTTTATAAAAAAATAAATATGTAAAAGAAGTTTAAGTTTATGTTGGCGAACAAAAAATGTTTACACAATAAATTGAAAGCATATCAAAAGTTTCATAGTTAAAAGTATATAAAAAAAAAAAGTGTAAAAAAAAGAATAAGGAATAAAATAATATGTAAACAATTCATGATATGTCAATATATATTATATGTAGATGTTTAACACAGATATTAAATTTAAGAAAGCAAATTGTGTAGTAGTCATTACAGCTCTATATTCTGTTCAACATAAGATAATGGCACGGTTCGACGAAAATTGGTTCTTCTGTGTATCCCTACGCGGTATCCCAACGAAGGAGAACCTGTTTCGAAGGGGGATGCACAGAATCGATATGTTCTCTCGCTGAACAGAGTATAGATAGGGAACATAAACATAAATATGATTACATTAACAATAATAGAAGCACAACAATGAAATGAGGGTAGAAGAAACTTTTAGTTTCAGTTCTATAATTTCAACTCTTCCTAGATTTGTAACCTTTAATTGCATTACAATTGTCTTTTATAAAATAAATAAGTAAAAAATAAAATAGGTATGTCCTACTTAAATTATATTCAATTTTTCAACTTTATAAAATTTTAGTTTTAAATTATTTTCTCCCTTTTGTTTTAATTTATTTATTGCTCTCCTTCATGATCAATGTTGTGAGGGAACAACACAGAAAAGTCCAAGGTAGATATAATAATATGCTCACATAGTCACATACCATTGTAATACCAATAGAAGTCAAACATAATAAGTAACGATTGAATTGTTACAAATAGAGAACAGCTATTTATAATACAAGCCTTAAAAATAATAAAAAGTATGCACTTTACGATTATGTATTATGAAATCTACACGTGTTCATAACAGTAAAACATGGGGATACGCAGCCTTCTTATATGCAAATAGGGTTAGTTATTGGTGGCATAAGGTCCTATGACATAGGCGCAAATAGGGAGAAAAGACTTAGTTCCTCGGTTCAAAAGCTAGTATAATAAGTACTAATTGTTATATTCTGTGGTACTAAGCACGAGTCCCTCAAAAAAATTTAGGCTATTTGCGCCTAAACCTTGCTCTCTATGAAACCGTCTGTCACTCTCTGGTCAGCATTACCATGTCGTCCTATTAGCCAGTGCAAGTGCACTAGTGATCCTGACAACTCATCTTCGACTACCAATTTCTGCAAACAGTTTCTGACTCAAATCTTTCTTGTCAAATTAATAGTAATGTGTTTTATTATTTTGATTCACGTATTTTAAGTAATTATTTTGTGCCACTTTATCCTACAATAGTACAGTCCCTAGGCAGCTGCAAATCAGATAGGAGTGTATGTTATATTTATGTATATATTATATTTATACAAGGTACTTTATATAAAATTGCGTGTAGTACGAAAAATGATATCTGTAGTACGCGTTTTATAACTAAAAGGTTAAAATACAAAATATAATACAATATGCTAATAATATATTAGAGTAAATTAAATCGATTTTCTTTTTTTAATAAATTAATATATAAATTAATTAATAATAATTTAGTTTTGTTCACAGTAATGAAATAATATATTTATACATATTATTATTTAATTTATATCATGTGTTATTGGTTGAAGAAGTCCATAGCACTGGTGCTAGATTTTAAGTCTCTAAGCTTTTTTGTTCAAGGATCACAAAAAAATATCAAACGTTCTTAGTGGGCTTAAAGTGTGTATAAACGTATTATATATTTTTAATTTTATCGTAATATAATAAATATTAAAATATATTTTTGATGCATAATCTTATATAAAATACTTACCGTGTATTAAATATATTATAAATAAAAGCTTATAATATATTACAGATGTACTAAAGATGTTCATTGAGTATGAATCTTAATAACTATACAAATTTTTAGATTATTCAATGCCCTTTAAATGGGCCGGTTAAAATTTGTTCGTGGGCCGTAATTTGGAGACCCCTATTATAGAGCATTGATTGTTTTATTTAGATTTCACCGATTTGGAACTATGTGTATTGTGTATATTACGAAGAATTGGATATTTTATGGGCTAGCATGACCTCATCAAGAGCCTTCCGAATATTTGGATCAAGGTAATAACGTAATTTTAATAATTGCATCTGATATTACTCTCCAAGATAGTGTAGATAATCTTAATTTGACCCTTAACACCAAGTTTACATTTCTTATCAAAACTCTTTTATTTTCTCTTATTTTGATGTTATTACACTTCTAATAATTAAAAATTCTATAGGATAGTGAATACTGTATTCTATAATGCATCAGGGTTACTATAGAGTATCAATAGATTTATATTTATTTATATCTTATAATTTCTCTTGCGATAAAGTTTAATATACTTTGATTTATATCATTTTTTGGTGCAAGTATGGTCCTTTCACGTATCCATTTATGGTTGATATAATTTTTTTATGTATTAGAAAAAACTTGAGTTTTCAGGGAATTAATAGTTTTAACGATGGTGCAAAAATTCAAAAATGGAAAAATGGAAACATACTAGTAACGTCTGAGTTTTTTTCTAACCATTTCTCATCTCCGAGAAGAAGTTTGAAAAATGATTTTAATGTTGGATTCCTTAGTTAAAAGTATCCACCCTCATATTTTTTTTATTAAAGTAATTATTTCTGTATGACTCTGAAGTTTTTTAAGTATGCATTAATTTGATCAGCTAGTGTTCCATTTAGCATTATTGCCTATTGGTAATGTTTGATAAAAATCACCGGTTAAAATAACCAGTAAATACTTTACTTAGTCTTCAAATCTTAAAAAATTATATTCAACGCTTCGGGTCCCTGTTTATTGACCATTGTACATTTTTTTTTTTTTATTTTAAAAGAAACTTTGTAAACAATTAGCTCCGACAATTATGGTTACAACAATATTACATAAGAAAGCAAGATTAACAACAAAAATAATATTACAGATAAATTAAATTTTTAGACCAGTCTGGTTGATGAAGGATATAAGCGAGGTAGTAATTGGTACATTTGGTGAAGAAAGAATGGATTGAGTGTCTAGTTTGACATTAAAGGAGTGGATTAGGGTGAAGAGGGTATTGCGTTGGGGAACCAGAGAGGGACAGTGAGAGAGTATATGTGAGATATCGCAAATCATGGGATCGTGGGTGTGGAATATACATAAAGGAGAATCATTGAGGGAAAGTTTATAAGAGTGTGAAGGTAGTAGGGTGTGTCCAAATCTTAGACGTGAAAAAGAGGTAATTATTTTACGAACCATTGTACATTCATTCCGTATAATTACTTTAGTTTTATTTCAGTAGTTTTAATGTTGCGGGGTTGTCTATCATATTGCATGATAAATTGTTGTTTAAATACATTTTAGATTTGACAGAAATAATATATAAAATAAAATTGGAATAGAATTTTTATATAGTTCTAGAATCGAGATACTTATGTACTGTATTTTTAGTTTATATTTCTCCTATAACGAAAATTGAGCTGTATAATGACTTATGTAAATAGGTTATGTTTATATTTTCTTAAATTTTAGCTATTTATACTTATTTGCAAACGAAAATCATAACTTTATAACATAATGTTTTATTCATCTATGTTACATAAAACCACTATTATATAGATATTTTTCTATTTATAACCGTGCATCGAACCTAATGCTAATAGGTATTTAATAATAATATTATATTATATGAATAGAGTTGTGAAAATCATACTTTTAGTTAGATTATCTATTAGGTCAATGATGCAATTAAGCTGAGACCAGAAGAAAATAATGTATATTTTAGTATTAATCCTAATTAGATATTGTAGTAGTATTAATTTAACAATATATATGTATATGTTTCAATTCGCAACCAGTTGGTAAAATTGTTATTTTCATGAAGTGAATATCCACTTTTTGCCATTTTCTTCATACATTTGGATTATTATTGATTTGTTTTTTTTTTGATTTACATAGTTTATTATTATTCCTGCAGAATTCTCTTGCAATTTCCATTCGAATAAACACTTTTACATCAAGTGTATTGATAACCACCCTGGGATAGGGTATCCATGTCAAAAAATATTTGTGGTAGCCGGTAGGTATGTGCACATATAATCAAAATTTTATTTCTGCTCTTTCTGGTACTTAATTATTTGATATTTGTCTAGAATCTGTAAAGTCAACTATATAGATAATACATTAAATGTATTATCTATATAGTTGACTTAAAAAAAATAAATAAATAAAAAAAATAAAAATAAAAAAAAATAAAATAAATAAAATAAAATAAAAAATAATAATTTTAAAATAAATTTTATTTTATTCTTTAAAATATCTCAAATATAAAATTAAAAAATTAAAATCTACAATATTTATTTATTTATTAGATTATTAGTATATAGAATACTAACAGGAGCAATATTGATGTGTTTTATATTTTTATTTTATTATGTCTAGAGATATTTTTTGTTGTAGAAAAATTCTATTTTTAACTTAGTGGGTGGTCTTAGCTTTTAGGCGGTACCTAATAGATATAGTTAGTATTTTTAAAAATCCCACATACTCATTTTTTTTTTTTTAATTGGAAAGAAATTCGTACAAGTTGCAAATTATTTTGTAGCCATAAGTATTGTTTTCGCTCTAAAATGTTTTTCATTTCAAAAATTAAATTCAAATTTAAAATTTTCATAATAATTTCAAGTAATTACTAATTATTATAAATTATCACTCTCACTAGCTGTATGAGACAAGCCAATTTTGAAACCACCTCTCTTACATTAATTAAATATTGTTTTTCTTTTAATTGTATATTGTATAATTGTTCATAATCTTTGCGAATGTTACCGAATACTGTATTGTATTTTAATTGGGTTACCACTCGGGCGCCGAACGTTTGGGCACATTGACCCAAAAGCCAACACGTTTGGGTACAAATAGACACAACATTTGGACACATAGAATAAAAGGTGTTTTATAATTTTACCTAGTAAATTAGAAAACGGTTGGGTACACGTCACATATATGTGATCTACAATATTGATATACTAATTTATTGCTTGATACTTTATCTCCAAACCAATTAATATCAATTATATTATTTTGATTATTATACGATTATTATCGTAGTATACGTAACTATGATTACGTAATATCAAGGCTGGGCAAGTTAATGATATTTTTTAACTCAATTAAGCTAAGTATTTTTTTTTAATTAAATTAAAAATTAAGTCAATAGACAATTTTAAGACATCAACTAAGTTAACAAATACTGTTAACTTAACTTCAATTAATTAGTTAAATTAATAAAAAAAACTAAATAACTAATAAGTTGTCAATAATCAGATAATCTCAATCATTTTGACGTGCATTTATTTTGTAAAAGTATGTATGAAGCTCGGAGAAAATTATTTCTCAAGGTTCGAAAATCTTTATTAGAAGCAAAATCTATGATATATAAAAGTAAAACTGATTTTTTGTCAAAGGGTGAGCAATTTTGTTTCGTGGAATCTGTTGATAGTATTCCTATTTTTACGACTCCTAGTAACTTGTCATTATTAAATAATGCGCCACTATTAAAAAATGAGCGTCTAAATATTTCCTACAAATGTGTACGGTACATGTATACATAGATGAATTTATCTACCAATTATATATATATATATATATATATGTTTTTATGGAAACAAAATCTCAACAAACTTATATTGACGTATGGTTAAAAATAAAACAATTATTTTTTCATTTCTACGAAAAACCTTTACACTTTCAAAAAATTCATTTAGACTTTAAGAAAGCAGCCCATAATTCAATATTAGAAGTTTTTGAACTGTTTGATATCAGGTTATCGTTTTCATTTGAGTTAAGCCTACAGGTTTCGTCGAATACAAAGTGACAAAGAATTATATAAACATTATATGGAAAAACCGATTTATACAAATGGCTTTAAAGTTTTTTTGGTTTTAGTTGTATATCGCCTAATGAAGTAAGCGATGATTTTGTAGTTCTAATGACAGATGCACCTTACGCAGCTGAAACATTTACTGATTATATTTTGGAGACTTTCGTTAATGATAATAATTCCTTTCCATCATACTATGGGCAGAAAGTACACCATCTGATCTCAGGACAACAAATGGGCCCGAAGCATTTCATCGAGACTTTAATAGTCAGTTTTATACAAGTCATCCTAATTGTTTTATTACAATCAACACCTTGATAGAAATTCAAGAGGAAACGTTTTTAAAAATATGTAGTACTCAAAAAAATATTAAACGTATTATAAGAAAAGAGAATAATGTTAAATATATTTTTAAAAAATATGACGAGTTTAAAGTTGACAATAACATAAGAAATCTATATGAGATCGGTCCACTTTTTGTCGGAAAAAATAAATGTTTTAATATGACAAAATGAAATAATAAAAATAATATAAAATAAGAAATTATTTATATGGCATTGTTTCACGTTTTATCGAGAAAAAAAATAGTGTTTCAATGTAATATTATGACAAGATTAAATGATAAAAATATTAATAATAACAACCATTTTTTGGGAGACTATAAAGAGCCAACCTCCCACGGTGTCTCCTGAGTAACGCTAATAAACTCTAATAAATAAAATGTAAAAGTATAAAAATAAAAAATGTGTATCCTACGTTGGTACCTAAACGTGGTATTATTTTAAAATAATGAAGTATCCAAACGTCGTATTCATTTTTGAGGTTTGAAAAAATGTGTACCTAAACGTGTGTTCTTAATCGTTCTCCCAAATTTCAGGTAAAATTATCGTTTTGTGCACAAACGTGTTACGGCCTTCCACCTGCCATGTTAATAAAATAAAATAAATTTCAAATAGGTAACTAGTGAAGATAAGCAAATACAATACTGTAGGGACTTCATTAGGTAGGGCTGATTTTTCAATCATCCAATTCATCACATCAATAAAATACGCACACATTATTACATTAATTAAAATAAGTTAAATTTTATTTGCATTTTCTAACTTCAATGGCATATTTTACCACACTGACTTCCGTGATTTTTCAATGTTATACATATTACAAATAACAAATTTGATTATTTATTGTTAACTGTATATCTTCACCTTCTATGCTCGTAATGAGCGTTATTTGAATAATTGAAGTTGCTGAAAACGTCGCATAACAGTTTATTATTCAGTTGTGGAACGTTATAAAAAATATTGTGACAGTGACGGCGATCGATCAGAATACATGAACAGGAACGTATACTGTGATTGTGATGGCTGTTGGACGAGAAGTTATTGATGCCGTCGTAACCATTGGAACTAATGCCGAAAATGAAGATGAGTAGCGACTAAGCCATTTGACCCTGGTAGTTAGTACGCAGACTCCGTATAACCCAGTGTTTACATTCCCGGTACTAACCTAACTATTTATAAAATTGTATTTATTAATATAATATTTTAATGATGTAAATTGTCGGCAATTATAAAAAAAAAAAAAAATCTCAAATGTCAAAATTGCCTGTTGGTTGTACCTAACCAATTTATTGTCTGGTAAATGTTTACCTTTAGCTCAAAAAGAGTAAAAATACTTTAAAGATTGTATCATGTGTAGAAAATGCTAATAAAAAGCATTTAGTAAAACTAGGAAGTATCTAAGGTTATTCGAATTATATTCACACTAAAAAAGCAAAATTGATTTTGTCAAAAACTGGTTTCGTGTAAAAATTCTTGTTGTTTTGTATTTTTTTTTATTTTGCCTGGTATTTTGAAAATTAATAAGAATTTTAACTTTTGATTCCTCAAAGTACTAACTAAATTCAATTTGCTGCCAGAAACAACCTTCGAAGTTGAAAATCGAAGCATACATATATTTACTGTCCTAAAAGTTGACGACAGACAGAAAAAAAATCACTGTAAAATCATCATAGTAATCAATAAATTCATCGCTTTACTCAGGAAAAGATATTGACAACGAGCATAGGTAGGTGCAAAATTGTTCATCGACACAAATACGATAACCAATAACCATTACCTTAAAATTACGCAATACCTATTATAATTACATTATCTTCTATTCTTCAATAATTTTAAAAGTTATATTCCTAACCACTAAATCAAATTATTTGGTTTATATTCTAATAAGTACCTACTTAGTAAATAAATAAACAAGTGTAAAATAATATAAATATATATGTTTATATTCCGGGGACGTGATTGGTTGACGTTATATGAAAGTATACCCAAAATGATGAAGAAATACCTTTTAAAGAGGGGGTCTAATTTTTTTATTTTTTAAGTTAGGAGCAGTTTATCTTTTTTTTTTAACAAAATCAAACCTATCGCGCATTTTTTCATTTATCTTCAAAACTTTTCAATATTTTAATGTAATTTTTTTTTATTTTAAAACTATTTAAATTTCTTATCGACTAATATACGCAAATTATTTTTATTAAATTGAAAAGTGTAAACATTTTTTATCAAAAATTAGTATTTTTAAAAGTAAATAGCGTATAACTCCAAATAATTTAGTATTTATTATGGATTTTTTTGTTTATTGTATTATTTTACTGAATAACACCTAGAATACCTTAAAAATTTGGTTTTCATCTTTTATAATTTTACAAAACATCGAGCTTAAATAAGCCTTAAATTCATTAGAGGGAATATCAATTATTTAATAAGTTAGTTTATTTTTTAAAGACAAAATAGAATCTGATTAACGTAAAAAAAAAATACAGGATAATTACAAAGTAGTTAAAAAATAAAAATAAATGTTATTTTTAATTAATTGATCAGATTTTCAAAGTGTCCCCCATCTAACTGCAGACAAGCTTGAGCTCTAAATGAAACACTTTGTGTAATCCTTTGTATTTCTGAGTGATTTTGTCGTATTTCTTCTGCTGCGATGTTAATACGCTCCAACAATTGTTCACGGCTTTCGATGACAACAGCATACACTTTCTGCTTCATATATTCCCACAAATTAAAATCCATAAGCGTTAAATCAGGCGATCGTGGTGGCCAAGTTACTGTACCACCATGCTCAGTCCATTGTGGATAATGTGCATTCAAAAATTGACGAACTGAACGAGTAAAGTGTGCAGGAGCGCCATCAAGTTGAAACCATATTACTTGGCGTGTTGCAAGTGGCACATCTTCTAAGAGTACTGGCAGCCTAAACATTAATTGAAAATTGATGTTTGAAGGAAGTTGCCCATACAACATGGGGATCTCAACCGCTTAGACATGTGCGTTACGGTGATTTGTTATACCTGTTCTGGTGAACGTTGCTTCATCTGTCCACAAAATATGTTTTAAAAATCCACAATTCTTCTGTGTTCGCGAAGGAGCCACATACAAAAAATTGATCTAGCCCCACCATTCTCGAATATTAAATTGAGAAATCGGCGAAAATGATACGGATGAAGGCACTTCCTCTTTTTTCAAAATTTTCCATACGGATGTATTTGGAATACCCACTCTTGAAGATAAGCGACGGATATTCGTAGTTGGATCCCTCATAATAATATCCGAAACTTTTTCGAGTTCCATATCCAACATTACACCTTGTTCATTACGACGTCGTACTAAACCAAACTCTTCCAGGTGTCTGTGAATAGTGATGAATGATCGTTATCCCAAAACAGGACTTCCTAGATATCGGAGTCTATACTTTTGCACTGCGACACAAGCATTGCCATTACAAAATCCGTACATAAAATGCATATAAGCAATGTGACCGAATAGTAAATCAAATAACCTAGGCATTTTGAAACTTATCACAAATTTACTTACAAATTATTAATTGAAGCAAAGATTAAGGTACAGACATACGACAACTAAAATGTACTGAAGAAAATAAAATTACAACAATACAACTAAAATTTACGAAGAAAATAAAATTAAACGATTAACAACCGTTTAACGATCAATTAACTACTGATACTCGATTCTAAGAAAACCAAACTTTTTAGGTATTCTAGGTATTATTTAGTAGAATAATACAATAAACAAAAAACCCATAATAAATACTAAATTATTTGAAGTTATACGCTATTTACTTTTAAAAATACTAATTTTTGATAAAAAAATGTTTACTCTTTTCAATTTATTAAAAATAATTTGCGTATTTCTGCTTTAATTGCGTATATTGGTTGATAGGAAATTTAAATATCTTTAAAATAAAAAAAAAATTACGTTAAAATGTTGAAAAATTTTGAAGATACATAAAAAAATGCGTGGCAGCCCACTGTGCAATGGAAGTTACAAAACATTGCTGCTATGTTGAATTTAAGTTTCAAAAAAACATTACCAACAAGCATCAGCACGATATTCCATAACTGTTTTATAAAAATAATGTTTTTTATGTCAATAACTAACATTCTTTAAATGTTAATTATTTATCAGTGACACGATATTACAATGAAACATGTATACGATATCATAAAATTGTTTCAAACAAATTTAAAATAATTATATTACTTATAGTTGTGATGACTGGTATAGTCAGGAGCGGCACTAAGGGCGAGAGCACATGAGCTTCCTTGGGTTTTTTTTTAGGAATTTCGTGTATAATTAGCGCAAATTAACCAATTCTTCGGTTCTTGCTCCATCAAGTCAACAACAATAATGCAGTAATGCACGTCGTTCTGATATATATGAATATATCAAAGGGAATAAGCGGTTATTGAGGAGATAAAGAGTTCACTAAAACGTTTTCAAGCCCCCGGGAGGTTTTAGTCTCTCTACTGCACTTATAACATCTAAAAATGTGTGTTTACGCTTAGTCGCTAATGGATAAGGAAAAATGTCTTACCTCCCATAAATATGACCAAATACCCGTCGATGAATTCTGTATAGGTATTAGTAAAATTATATTGCTATACTTTTATTTGGTAGGTTTATAATAATATAAGCCAGTATGTTGATAAACGGTTAAACAGACTTTGTTTCCAAAAGTCCTACCAAGACGTGTTAACACTTAACAGTCGTTACTTCGTGCATCGTGTGATCACAGCCCGACGATACGCGTAGTCAAAAACCCTCATATACGTCTGGCTATATTCACAATAATACTGGTTTACAATGTTTACATTTGGTTTTGATCATCTAAATAGATTTTAGTTATTTGTTGTAACTTGTAATTTGGAATCATTAAGTTATTCGTTTTCACCTATTTTTGGCAAAACTCAAATTAATTTAGCTGAAGAACTATTAAAACAATTTGTTATTTCATATAGTTCTTTATATGGAGAACATTTTGAGTCATAAACGTGCATTGCTTAGTACACTTACCTCTGTATGTAAGAATTCATAGTGCTTTGGACAAATTTGGATATTTTAAATATGATAATTATTTACAGAAGATAAAATATTCAATAAAAGGGGGAAGATATCCTCTTCAGGAGTTATGTAACAGAATATTAGAAAAACAAAAAATATTTTTGTCTACACCTATATCACCATATCAACATATAACTCAAAAAATTTAAAAATATAACTCCTTCTTTGTATTATAAATTAAACGATACATTTTTTGAAAATATTATTTTACATGATTTAAATATCTGTATTAATATATATATATATATATATATATATAAGGATAAGTATATTATTTTACAAAATGATATGCTTATTATTTGATAAAAATATGTAATATTTGTGTTGTGTTTGAGCCGTTCGACGGTATGCCAGAAGAAAGGTAGCTTTTAGGTGTCCTCTAGTTAGGTATCTATTTCCGATTTTAAAAATGTACCTAATGTGATTATATTGGACGTACCTATGCAACTAAATTTGCTACATTATTTGTTTGTACAATAATGACAACAAATACGGTTATTATGGTTCATATATTAGGTATCTAGTTAGTAATTATGTTCATATAACGTAGATATGTCTAATTTTCTTTTTTCTGGGAAGTATTAGAAAAAAGAAATGTGTGGTTTTGAACCATATTGTTTTACTAAGGTATATAAAATAAAAATATTAGGTAAGTAATGTAATGTTATGTTATTTTCATACAATAATATAGTATCTTACTCTTCATTCTATAATATAATTTCTCATTACAATACTGATAAACTCATTAGTTCTTAATTTTTACTATCTAAACTAGAATGTGAAAACATTAAGTATTAAATATAACAATTATACATCCCTTTATGAGAGTTAGGTGTACGCTAGTAGGTGTAGAGCGTAGGTTTGTTAGGTAGTAATAGTTAAAGCATCGTACATCGTTGTGATTCGATTCCTAGCCAGCAAATATTATTTTTATACTTTTTCTTTCGTTTGAAAATAATCAGTCTCATATTTTATGCCAAATAATAACATCTAATAAATGTTACCGAGTTGATTTGAAACATTTATGTAACGTAATATTACACATTACTTGAACACATTGGATTTGCATTGCAGTGAAATAATGCATCTATGTTTCAAGAGATGTGCTTACACTATTTCCTGAATGTTAGCAAAACAGGGCACTAAGTGTTGCAGCAATGTTTTTCATACACGTATGCAACTCGCATTCCGATGTTACATGTTGCAACAAAACATCGCTGAAACATTGATACAACAATTCATTGCACAGTGGGAAGTTTGATTTTGTTAAAATAAAGGTAAATTGTCCATAACTTAAAAAATACAAAAGTTATACCTTCTCTTTAAAGGGTATTTCTTCATCATTTTGGGTATACTTTCATATGACGTCGGCCGGTTACTTCCCCCGGAACACATTGTATATATATGTAATAAATACATGAATAAATATTCAATATTTTTACAATTTGTATTTTATTTTATGCTTATTTATAACAATATAAATAATAATTTATTACAACCAAAAAGTATTACTATTATTGCACTGTGTGCTTGTCTTAATCACAAACATATTTTTTTGTACTTTTGAAAGATTCCTAATTGTAAAACATTCTAATTTAAAAATATGAAAATGATTTATTACATAATGTGGATAAAATTAGTTTTGTCTATTTCATGAAAAGATCAAAAACTATTCATATTGTGTAACAAAATATCGTTTTCCCGAAATAAGCTACATTTCACTAAATAGATTCATAGTGGCTTGGTGTGACGCGATCGTATGCTCAACTGCGGAAACGCTTTGAGTGTACGTACCAGCCGGTGTTGTTAGCTCCGAATGGGTGATCACCCGGGTTTTTAGCAACAAACAGGGCCGGATCTTAACTTTTTAACACCCGGGGAAAATTAAAAATATACGCCCTTTTCAGTAAATTTCAGGGAAATGACCAGAATTAGTATTATTTTTTTTTTATGAAAAATCAAGCACACTCACATAGGTAGTAGTGTGAGCACCAACCATTTATAAAGCCGCTTGCAATATACTGGACCAATAAATTATTTATCACAAATTATTTGAACAATTTTAGCTTAAAAATCAAAAAAAATTAATTTTTATATGATCAAGTAATATTTTTAGAAGAACTTCTTAATGGTGTATTTAAAGCTAAAATCTATGGTTAATATTTCTAAGTTTCAGGTTTAGAAAAAATAATATTGGTAATAATAACATTTATAAATTATTTATTAACAAATCTTAATAATTTATTGCTTACTTTTAAGTTTTAACATAAAAAGCTTTATGTAAATAAACAATATTTATACATTTTCAATTTTTGTTATTGTTACACTCAAAACTTCATAATTATTACATATTATGTATCTACTTAGGTACGGAAAAACTACAATGAAAGAAAAATATAACTAAGTACTGAAAATTGAAATAGTGTAATGATTACCTATAACTTATGTATTAAATGTATAATATAATAAAATATATAATTCTACATTTTCCAAATTTACAAAATTTTAAACTTAATATTTAAAACTTTATTTTTCTGGCTTTGATTGTAGAAAAATTATCAATAACTGAATCAAAATCAACTGTCTTTGTGATCTCTTTTTCGATTGACAGAAGTGACAAGTTAGTAAGTCTGTTTTGGTTCATCATGGATCGTAAATACGTTTTTATTAATTTGAGTTTACTAAAATTTCGTTCACACGATGCGGTAGTACAGGGCAATGTTAGATACAAACGAATAGCTATACAAATATTTGGGAATATGTCAGTCATTGAGTACTCGTGTATTAACTCCAGATTGTTTAATGGAGTTTGATTTTTAAGGTCAGGTAACATACCTAATGCAAGGTTTTTAAAGTTAATTATTTCCGAAGTAAAGTCTGAAGGTTTTAAATCGTTGTCATATTTTATGGCTAGGTCAGCAGCAGCTTTAATTAAATAATTTGAATCTCTTTTAACGAGGTCAGCTCCATTTAAAAATTCAAGGTCAGAAGATACTTGATTAAGCTTTTCAAATCTCCAGTTCATATTCATAGTTAATACATCACAAACATTTTTTAAATTAATAATACAAGTTTTTTTTGAAGTCGCATTCCAGTCGTCTGTAGATTTTTCAAGATCCAATAGTTTTACTCGTTTTATTCTTTTTTGAGGAAAAACAGTTGCAATACCCATTTTTTTAATTAATCCTTCAGCACTTTGAAATAATGTTTCAAGTCTATTATTTCGCAAATCGGTGATTTCATTAATTAATCCTTTAATTAGATTTGCAGCTTTATTTATTGTTAATGATTTCGATTGTAAACAAACATTAACGCGATCAATGTTTGAAAGGATAGCATTCCAAATAGATAACAAGCAAATAAATTCATAGTCAATGAATAATAATAAACTTTTAGCCAAAAATATTGATTCAGCATTCCTTTTTCAATTATATTATTAAGGGCATTTTTTACTTCGGGTAGTTGTGTAAAAACCGCTTTTATAGCTACAGATTTAAAAGACCATCTTGTATCAGAAAATGGTTTAAGTGTGAGTTTCAATGATTTCAATTCTTCCCAACGAGAAGGTGAACCCAAAAAAAATTGAATAATTGTTGAATCTTGCCAAAAAAGTTTTTCATTTGAACATTTGATGATGCAGCGTTGACACCAGCCAAATTTAAACTATGAGCAGTACATGGTACGAAAGTAGCTGAACTATTTTTTTCCATAATTTTTGCTTGCACACCTTCATATTTCCCTGCCATATTTGCTCCATTATCGTAAGCTTGGCCTCTGCAGTTTTGTATATTTAAATCATCATCAGATAACTGAGTTAATATTTCACTTGCTAAGCCTTTTCCAGTTTTTTCATGTGATAAAATAAATCCTAAAAAACTTTCTTCTATACAAACTTTCCCATTAGAAATATGTACATATCAGATAACTTGACTCATTTGTTTCCTTTTGGAAACATCAGATGTGCAATCGAATATAATAGTAAAATATTTTGCAGACTTAATTTGATTTATTATTTTTTCTCTGACCTTTTTAGATAATAAAGAAATAAATTCATCTAGAATGTGATGAGAAAAATAAGATACAGATCCTTTCTTATGGGATTCAATATGTTGCCTTAATACTCCACCAGATTTACTTATTAAGTTAATGAGATTTAAAAAATGTTCCACTGCTGGATTACCTATTTCTTCAGAATTTCCTCTTAAGGCTAGATTATTATTTGCACAATAAAGTAACACATCTAATATTATTTTCAAAACATGTCGCCATTTTTCTTATTCTGATTTTATTTCTTTTTGTAAGGAGTCTTCAATACCCTCTCCTTTCATTACTTTATTTTCAAGCATTTTCTATTCTAAAAAATGTTTTATGTGGTCTTGAGAATCTTCATGTTCTTTTAAGTGCTCCATTTTTTTCCAACACGAAAAACCTCTTTTGGGATCACTTAAAGCAGTAAATTGTTTACCAAATAATATACAACAAAAGCAAAAAATTGTGTCATTTGGTTGAGAATACATCATCCATGATCTTTCAACACTTTCTCTATTAGGTAATTTTTTGTAAAACCAATGGTTTTTAAAAGGCTTATGTTCCATTTTTCCACGATCTGGGCCATGTTGAACAAGTATGCATCTTAACTTGTCATTTATGGTTGACCACGATTGAGGATTATTAAATATTATTTCAGGAGGTTTTAACACATTTATTTCTTCATCAACAAGTGATTGTTTTTCAACTATACCATGTGATAAATCATGATTGACTAAAATATTTTCATCTAACTCAACAGGTATTCCTTGAAAACTCAATTCATTGGTATTTGATGTTCGTTCAACTTGACTACAACTACTAGGAATTTCAATTTGAATACTTTCATTTATTTTTTGAATTTCAGAAGCCCCATCTTCTAATGAATTGATTTCGTTTTTAACGTTGAACCATTTACTTTTAGATTTCTCCCATTGTGTTGCTAGTTCTTTAGCTTCTGCTTCTTTTTGTTTCGGAAATAGGAACCCGGTGGTCTTTTTGACATTTTGAGCTTTAAAAATAAATAAGATGAAGAAAGTAGTTTAATAAAAAAAACTATAAAAATAGAATATATGAGACTGCACAAAAAAGCTTAAACAAAACAGAGGATTAGTATTTTTGTTTTAATTATGTTGTACTTTTATACTATCAAGTTTATCAAGAAAATAAATAGTATTTAAATAGTGCAAATAACAATGTACTTGGTGTAATTTGTAGACTGTAACAATGCTTAATTTTGTTCTTTTTCATTTATCTAGTAGCTATAGTAATATTTATAAAAAAGTTCAGTTTGTAAAAAGGCATTGTTAAATATAAAGATTTTTATAAACCTACAAACTAGTAATATTGTTAATTTTAGTTGTACTAACCTGAATACTAATGACTGAGCACTGACGTGTTTTAACTGTTGCAGTGTCAAATTAAAATGGAATTCAGCAAAAATGTATAAAATAAATTGATTTTATAAACTAATACAGGCATATAAATTATTATTAATATAACACATTAACACGGACACACGAATCGATGAATCACAATACAATGATAATAAAATCAAATTCTACAATATTTTAATTTTCCACTTATTTGAACAATTAATAATTTATTTTAGATTTGCAGTGACAGTCAACCCGCCGACAGTCGCGGACCGGTATTTCCACTGCAATACGTACCTATTTGTCCATTTAAAAATAACATTGTTATTACTTGTTAAAATTAAAAATAAAAATAATATTATTTTATTCACATACTCATTATTATACATTTCTATTAAAATATTATTTTGTAGTTATGACTTTTGTTTCAAAGTCTATTTTAAAATTTAAAACCTTTAAAATACGCCCACGAAAATTATACGCCCGGGGATAAATCCCCGACTTCCCCTCCCACTAGAACCGGCCCTGGCAACAAATCCTTGCCACACATACAAAAACGTGTTTTAACCAACCGTACTCCAACCCACAATATACTATGAGAAACCTACTAAAGAAAAAACCTACAAACAACTAATGGCCTAATTAAGATTAATAAAAAAAAAATTGACATGTACAAACTTTACCAATGAGGCAAATAAGCAGAGACATCTGTAGAATGTAAAAAATATATAAGTGCCAACGAAAAGGAGTCAGCAGCTTCGATTTGGGACTGTTGAATGGTTTTTACGAATTTAATAAGTGGTTATGTTTTTTATATTATTTATTTTACAATCGTATACTTTGGTCTTTGAATAATTTTGTATTTTGGGTGTCTATACTCATTAAATGACACTAGTTGGTAGTTACTAACGTTACTAATTATTAAAATAATACCACATATGTAATCAATGAAACTCAATTCTTGAAATTAAACCCTTTTCTTCTTATGGACTAATACTATCCGAGAAAAATAATGGTATCTATTATCTTTTTTATTTAGAATTAAATAATAATTATTATTTGAACATTTTTGAATCTATAAATGTATAAGTATTATTTAGTGTTAATTTTAACATGTTAATGCATATCTGCATATATTTATAAACCTATGTTTTATTTAGAGTACACCTACCTGTATGTACCCAGGATCAATAATGCAATAATTTTACATGATGCAAATGATTATTTTATATTATTCATGAAATCAACAAGGTTACTTACAAGTAAATATGTCTTGGATAACTTTTTACTTTTTAGGGGCTGCTATGTTAGAGAAATTAACACAAAGCAATATACAGAGTGTCTCACGAAGATCTGATATATGGAATAACTTTTGTCGTAATTAATATTCAAATTTTTTTTTTAATTTATAGATACTTGCGCTACATGTATCGTATAAAAAATGTTTTTATTTTTTAATAGTGAAAATAAAAAAATTAAAATTTGAAAAAAAAAAAATGTAAAATAGCCAATTTGTAAATATGGTTTTTAGAAAAAATGTAATAATGAAAACATCCCTTAAATTGTAATCGTTTATTTTCTATAATTTTTTTGAAGTTTTTGAAAATTTGAATTATTTTTTCCTTTATTGTAATAAAATAAACCATTATCATCAATTATTACTAAAACTAATTACAATGGCCATTATCGATTTATTTTTCTAAGAATTTCCGAAAACTAGAAAAAATTGTAGAAAATAAGCAATTGCACTTTAAAAAATATTTTCACCATCAAAATTTTTCTAAAATTCATATTTACAAGTTGGCTTTTTTACACTTTTCAATTTTTTTATTTTTACTATTAAAAAATAAAAACTTTTTTTATATTATACATGTAGCGCAAACGTCTATAAATTAACAAAAAAAAAAAAATAAAATAAAATAAAAAATAAAAAATAATTGAACATTGAATACAACAAAAGTTAATCCATATGTCACATCTTGTGAGACACCTCTGTATTAGGTAGTGTATATGATTCTAAAATATTTATTTATGGTTTAGACACACATTATCCATTATCAAATTTATTAAATTAACAATTGACATTTAATATTAGAGATCATAAGTTTTTGCATTCGAATATCAATTATGTCAAGCCGTATTAAATGCTTATAGTACAGGATTCAATCAATAGGCGTATGAAATTTTATTTTGTATATATATATATATATACTTGCATATTTTTATGTTTTTGGCATAGTAGGTGTTGTGGATCATTAATATAAATAATAACACAAACGTATTTTGTAGTCCTTTATTATTAACTGTGTAAACCGTAATGATGAACATAAAAATTGTCTACTCACTAATGACCGATGGACAGTCCCCACCGTTCATATGATTCTTATATACTACGTGTGCCGTGTGGCGTACATAAATGCTGAATATGCAACAGTAGGTTAGGAGCTTTTTTTTTTATCATTTTAAGTTTTTTTTTAAAGTTATTGTTAACACATTTATATTTTTACAATTTTTATGAAAGTAAGAACTGATTTTTTTAATGTCAATCAAAAATAAAATTTGTTTGAAAACTTAAAAAATGTTATCTACTGCAGGAGGTCCACTAATTGTTGGCCCACACGCCACATGTAGACAAATTTTGTTTAGTCCGTGAACAAACTATTTTTTTTATTTTTATTGTTTTTACTTTATTTAGATTAACATGTAAATTACATTTTGATGGCCTCTAAAAATTTCAAAAATTCCTAAAGTAGTCCTATAAAAACATAAATCAGTGATCTCTGTTTTACTGGATTTAAAAATATTACCAATATATAGAAAGCAGAACAAAAAATATATTCATGTTTTCATATATGTTGGAAATTAAGCAGTTATAAAAGTATTGTTGGGAATATTCAATGTTTTTTGTGCATGAATTTATGAACCCTGTTTATTATAATTTATATTTAATATTAAAAGAATATTTTTTCTTATAAAAGCGTAGTTTAGAACAATACATATTACAAAACAAATAAAATGTTATTTTGATATAGTTACATAAAACTAAATAACAAAAAACAAGATTAGATGTAATAAATACAATAAATTAATGAAATATACATATAGGATCTTAAATAATACACAGTTACTATGTATATGAACTATGAAGGGTAGAAATCTAAAACATATTATTATTAAAATACAAATTTTTCAGAAAAAGTTATTTCTTTCGACTTCTTTCTAAAACCAATATTAGTTAACTGAAGTTCAATAAGTTTAATGAATAATACGAGTTATAGGTAGTTTTTTAAAAAAAAATTTTTTTTCATTTTTAAAGTATATACTATAAACAAGGCCGGATTAAGGGGGGGTCTAGCCGGGGCGGCAGCCCCGGGGCCCTCTCGAATACCCAAATGAAAGGGGCCCAAAGAATTTTAAGCCGATACACAATTTTCAGTGATTTAAAAAAAATAATTTTTCTATATTTTAAAAACCATTTTTTTTTTATCGACAAAAATAACTAAATAGTAAATACTTACAAAAGCACTATGGTAGAAAAGATGCATTTTACCACGCACTAAGACATATATATTATATATATCTTATTTCGTGCATTTTACTGTTATTTAATATTTTCATTGATATAAATAATATCACCAATAGATAATAATGTTATAATTTATGTTATTTTTATCTCTATAATAACATAGACATATAATTAGAAAATAATTACAAGTCTGTGGGTAATATTGCCAGAATTGGTGGAATACGAGAAATCGCCGGGCTCTAGTATTGTACGAGTATATCTTATCTCGATTCTCGATGCATTTAAGTTATTTATAGTAACCCGTAGTGCTTATGATATATTAATCTAGACGATCTAGTATCATTTTATAAAACTACTGCAAATACGAGACTAGTGACTACGAACTAATAATATTCATTTAGTTAGATATTTTTGCTAGTGATGGGAATAATCGAAAAAAAAAATAATCGAATGATTAGTATTCGAAAACAAAATAAAAATAATCGAGTATTCGAATGATTCATGATATACATTGCTTGAACTGGTTATATAAATAATTAAATGATAATCTACAAGTGTTAAATGTATTTTCAATTCAAATATTTAAACGTATTATACCGAATAACGATTAGAGTGGCAATTACCGATACCGGAAATTAAATATTTAAAAAATTCAACTCAGATATTTGAGTGTTCCTGCGACTTCTGTTCCTTCTGAACGCGTATTTTCGAAAACGGGTCAGTTGACAAATGACTGCCGAAATCGACTTCATCCTAATAATTTAGATTATATTATTTTTTTAAGTAGTAATTCGATTTTAATGAATTAACTTTATATTCATTGTAATTCAAAATTTTAAAAGTTATTATATTTTATTTATTTAAATTTAAATATTATTAAGTATATTGTTTAATATTTATAAAAATTCAATGATTATTGGCAATTGTGTAGTTTTATACTTTTTGATAAATTTATAACACACGATTTCGAATATTTGCCATTGATAAATATGTCTGATACTTCGTTTATTTTGATAATTGAAATATAATAATCGTAAATGTATGATCCCATCACTACCTGTAACTGAGAGCTACCTAATAAGATATAGGTAGTAGGTACAATGGTACTTTATACACCATATTATATTTATATTACTTATTGTGCAGTAATTAGATACTACTACTGGAGTATACGGGTAGGAAAAGTAAAATTGAGATAAGAAAAGCATTCCATTATTTTTACTACTAATTTTAATCATTCGAATAATTTTATTATTCGAATGATTTTTAAAATAATCGAAATGATTCGATTATTTCATTCGATTATTCCCATCACTAATTTTTGCCATTTTCGATTTAATATTATTACAGACTTTACAGTTCACATTTCTTTTGTATGCAGTGTATTGTATTATTTTTCATATTGTGTTAACATTAAAATATCCGGATAATCTTAATTTTTTCTAAAATGATGAAATCAAAAGTTTTGAGTGGATCAGCGAAAAGAATTAAGAAAGAGAAGCAAACAAAAAATATTTTACTAACTAATAAAAAAATCAACAATTTATTCAGATGCATTCGACCTTGTAAGTGCAAAGCATTCAAATTATTATAGTTATTATTGAATACCTACATCCATACATGTTATTTTCAAAGCTTAACATTTTTAAAACTAAACTTAGTATAATATAATATACTTATCAATCAATAATATTTTTAACCATTAACTTGGCCATTTGTTTAAAAAGAAATTATCTTTTTAATAAACAAGAATGAAATAATTGATATGTTATAATTTTTACTCGATGAATTAAAAAAAAACTACTCTTTTATTAACTATTAAAAATAAAATACTTTAATTAAATAAGTATTTTATTTGCAAATTTGTTATATACCAATTTTTATTAAAAATTGTATTTTCATTATATTATTATTATGACAAAGAAGCCAATGGTTTAGCTGAGATCCAGAGTGATATTGCGCCACGTTACAATTTGTTGACATTAGCACAAACTTTGAAATTGAAGAAAAATTAATTGAAGGTAAGTACCTAATTATATATTTTAGTTCATGTTTGCTCTTGTTTGACATTGATACTGTATTTCATTTTTAGATAATATGGTAGAAGTTAATATTGAAGAAACAACTACTGAACTAAACAGTGTAGATTGGAATTTATACAAAGATGCTTTTTCTGACCAAAAAACATGCAGAAATCTTTTATTGAGTGCTGTGTAGAAAAAGGACCTGATTATTTTTAAAATTTGAACTCTGATTTTATAAATTCAAAACGTTCAGGTAATTAAAAAATTCTATAAAAAAGTTATTAACAATCATTAAATGTTGATAAATTATGTGTTTATAATATACAAGTAAATACTCAAAGGTGCTTAACTTGTTAACAAGTTAAAGTTAAGTTAAGAAGTTTATTTTTTAATTTTTTAACTTAGCTAGTTTAATCTATCATTGATATAACTTAGTTGCATAATACATTAATACATTATACATTAATGCATATAAAATATGTATTTAATAGTAAATGTTTGTATTTTATATTTATAATTTTAAAGGATCTTGTATAGGTACCTACTATGAATTATAAATTTATAACTATAGACTTTTTTATTTTGTTTATCCACTTGTTTTTATTCTAATAACTTAAATTCACCTGTATTATATTAAAGCATTTCAATCACTTTATAAAATTGTCTAAAATTATTTAATTAGGTAAATTGCAATAGAATGTTTAGATGTCAATTATCAGTAAATATTTATTGTGACTTTTTTCAGATAAGAACTTCAACAGACACTTAACACCAGCAATGTTTACTCGATCTTTACCCAATGGACAAAAATGTAATAGGAAATGGCTTCTATATTCACCTAGTGAAGAATCTGTATATTGTTTTGTTTGTAAATTGTATGGAAGCAATCAAAAAAATCTCTTTATTTCTGGTGGTTTTGACAAATGGAAAAAATCTGAACGGATTGGCGAACATGAAAGTAGTCTTCAACACAGAAATGCTACAAATAAGTGGTTATTAAGATCTAATACCAACAACTCAGTTAATAAAGAATTATGTCGTCAAATTTCTGCTAAAACGAATTATTGGTTTGAAGTATTGAAGAGACTTGTATCTGTCATTACATTTTTATTGTCTAGAGGCCTTGCTTTTCGAGGAAAGGAAGAAAAGTTCAATAGTCAACACAATGAAAATTATCTGGGCCTATTAGAACTTATTTCAGAATATGATCCTTTCTTAAAGTCTCATATTGAACGGTATGGAAATCAAGGAAAAGGCAACCCATCATACATTTCAAAAACCATTTGTAATGAATTAATGACAATAATGAAAAATAGTTTATCTACTTTTATTATTAATGAAATAAAGGAATGTAAATATTTTTCGATAATTATGAATTCAACTCCAGATTTGACAAAAGGTGATCAAATGGCCATTATTCTTCATTACTGTACATTAACAGGTGTGGAAGACTTTTAGGATTATTTCCCATTAAAGACCATCAAAGCCAATCTATGTACAAGGTATTAGATGACTTTCTTGAAAAAAGTGAATTAGACATTATGAACATTAGGGGTCAGTCTTATGACAATGCCTCAAACATGAGTGGTCAATTTAAAGGGCTTCAAGCTTATGTCAAAAATACAAATCTATTAGCTGTGTTTATACCTTGTACAGCTCATTTGTTAAATCTAGTAGGAGTAAATAGTGTAAATTGTTGTACTGAAGCTGTCAATTTTTTTGATTTTGTACAAAAATTGTATAACTTCTTTAGTGGGTCAACTCACAGGTGAAATGTACTTATTAACATATTGAAAAACGAAGAAAAAAATAGTGTCAAAGGAAATTCTAGTCGACTTCTTACACTTAAATCCTTAAGTGACACTAGGTGGTCTTGTCATGCAGAAGCTTGTAAAGCAAGTTGTAAATTATGAACAAATTTTGACTGCGTTAAAAAGTATGTATAATGGTGAAGAAAATAATGTTACAACTTTTGATGCTAAATCGTTATGGAAGAAAATGGTAAAAAGAGAAACTGCATATATGTCATTACTTTGGAATGACATCATGGAAAGAAGTAACAAAACGTCAACTAAATTACAACATTCAAACTGTGACACAAATTCAATTTACGAAGAAAAAATACCTAATCTTAGTCCTAAAATTACCATTTATTACTCAGATGAAAAGCAAAGAAAAAAAATTAAAAAATTCCCTGATAGTAGCATAAATAAAGAAGTATTAAAAGGAAAAAACAAATTTCGTGTACAAACACATATATTTATTATTGATAAATTTGTTTCAGAATTAAACAAAAGAATTTCCGCTTATGGATATATTGGTGATAATTTTTTATTTATAACACACTTAACTTAAGAATCTAATAAAAAAATTGATTTGAGTGTCTCAACATTTATTTCAAAATATAAAAATGATGTAGATATTACTTTACTGAATGAACTTGTACAATTTAAAGAATACTGGAAGCTTTGTCAACCTTCTTTTGATCCAGCTGACATTTCCAAATTATTTTCCTGGTTTGGTAATCAATCACTCGAAGAGGTATTTCCTTGTTTATTTACTACTTTAAAAATATATTTGACAATTCCTGTAGCTAATTGTTTTGCGGAGAGAGCTTTTTCTAAATTAACTAGAATTAAAAATAAGTATAGAACTAGTCAAACCCAAGAAAACTTAGATATACAAATGATTTTATATTCTGAGAATGATTTGTTAAAATCATTAGACTTAAATGATGTACTAAAAGAGTTGGCTTCAAGTAAAGCAAGAAAAAAAATTTAATTAATTAAATAGTTTATGTTTTATATATTATTAACTTAAGTTTGATATTTGTTGTATACTATTAATAAATTTAATAATTATTATGAAAATTTGTATTTACTTTTATCATACTAAAATGAGTAATTTTATAGACATAAATTGTACAAACCTATTAATTTTATAATTTTATAATGCTATTGAGAATTTATGAAATAATTAAAAAAATGTATCGTTCTGCGAGTGTAATGGCTTTGTAAAGCATGTTTTGTCAAAAGGGCCCATATAAAATTTCAGCCCCGGGGCCCAATAGGTGCTTAATCCAACCTTGATTATAAACCTTACTTTTTGGTACCTATTTTAAAATGTATAATAATCCAAAACATACTGTTTATATTAATTTTATGACAACAGTACATTAGGAAAATGTTATGAAAATAGTTTGTTTTGAAAAAATCTATTAAAATGTATTCCAAAATAAACTTTTTCCAAAGAAAAAATATCATTAATTTCTAAATATTATTAATTTTTTTATAATTCTTAAGTACTTAAAATATATGTATTATAGAAAAATTTTACATTTATGTTTAACTGTGTTTAATTGATAAAAATATTATTATTATAAAGTAAATATTTATTATTAATTTAATAATGATCTTAGACTTATTTATAATTTGTAAAAAATGTTCGAGCGCAATAAGTACTAGATTAAATATTACATTTATTTAATATTTTTTTAGAACAAGCATTTGACCAGAAAATGGTACTTTTGATTTATTCTTACGACGCCAATTGATTTTTCAATGTTTTTTCTATAAGAATAGATTTTAAATTTTATTTTGGAAATTTTGGCAATAATATGAATGATTTCTTATATGTATGACATATAATGCAATATATATATAATAAACTATTATTTATCAAAATAATAAGATTGTAGGTATGTACAATAATATTATTCTGTTATACCTATCATAATTTATTTGTAACATAAATAGAAAAAAAATGTTTTAATATTTTATGCTAAAATAAGAACTATAAAAATTATATTTTAATAAATACAATTTAAGCATATTTCATTTATCAATTAAATTAAATATATAAAAGAAGAATAAAAATAATAAAGACAGTATATTCTAATTTAAAATAAAAGGCCGAGGATGACTGAATGGACCATTTTCATTTTGGACATTTTTAGCTCTGATGCTATAGTAGCATATCTTGCCTCTTAAACCAATCTAAAAATAAATAACTAATTGTTAAATAATACATTTTATAATAATTTATAAATTTATTATAATTTATGCATATAATCCGGACAAAATGTACATGGACCCATAATTTATCTAATACATCATTTGCGCGAGCTATAAATATATATTTATGAAATTTATAAAGACTAATATGTTTTCCTTTTCATTTTTAGAGACTTAGGACTCTCAATTAACTCTAACTGATATGGTTAAAAATGTATTATATTGCCATATAATTTATTATATTATATTCTCATATAAATTATCATAATATTGTATTAAAAATCCTAACTAATTTTTTTTTATTAGTATGGTATCTCATGCCCATTTGTTTAATATAATTGAATATTGTTAATTTTCTGGTTTGATATTCTTCCCATGATTTTAATGTATAGTCTTGTTTTTCTTTAGTATTTTTACATAATACATTGATTTTTATTTGTTGATAGAATTAATTTTTAGTAAGGTTTCTATTTGAATTTCTATTAAAATATTAATTACTTGATAAATATTAGGATGTGGATGATAAAATTATTAGCTATAATTACTGTAAAATGATTCAGCCCCATTAGTAGTACGAGGTTTGTCAGTTGATTCTTTTGCCTATAGCAAAGGTGGGAATTCGGTATCTTCTATAATTATTTAGAATATAATCTGAAAAATAAGAAATATCGGTGGGACAAATAGACATTAACTTTTGTAAATCTATGTTAAATTTGATCTGATGGTAATAGCGGTAAACCAAAGAAACATTTCAGCCAATCATCAATTTCTGAGTAATTGTTCAAGTAATGCTTATGTAAAGCAGTATTTTGCTGAATTTTCTTAAACCAATTTTGTACAAGATAGAAGAGAATAAAATTTAGTAGTATTTAATTTAGTATATACTAAAGTATTACACAAATGAATAATTTCATACCACATTAATTTGTGTTGTTGAGTTGTTTTAGATGATAAGAAACAAAATGCGACGGGGACATAAAATTTTTGCTTGTACATGTAAAGTGTATATAACTGAACAAAATGTTTTAAAGAGTAAGAAAAAGTCCTATCAAATACATATTCAGAATCGCATAACAATTTAAAATTAGTTGAGCATGTTATTATTATATTTTTTCTTGAATAACAAAACAAAACTGTTCATCATTAGAAGTAATATTTTCTTAAATTATATAAAGCTGTTTATACACTTCTTCTGTGGTATGAGGCAAAGTAGGAAAATTACGTTTTCTAACATGATATATATACTGTCTAATAGATGATAAATTGAAATACATAATTTCTCCTTCAGGTTTCCGGGGGGTAAAGTTGAGCATAAAATTTTATAGGGTTTTGAGTTTAAATCTATATTTATTTTTCTTTTTACTTGATTCAATGCTAAAGTCTTCGAAGTAGAGACAGAATGATCGTCAGTTGTATTATTAAATTTAATAATATTAAACTATTTGGTGATACTAATACACTAGATTCACATTTTTTATTTGCGCACCAGAAAACGTACTGTGTCATCTTTAAAAACATATAATTTACAAAATGTATATTTTTCAATTATTATAACTTCGTTATTTCTTATAGAATCGAATTTGGCGTCAACTTTCGTATCCATTTTATTATAAATTTATAACTATTGGAAATTTTTCGTTCAATTTTATGGATATTGTCTCGACAATTATGACATGAAGACTAAATAATAAATATTATAACTATTCTATATTCTCATGTATACTGCTATACTCTTTATCTATAATGCGTTTATGATTTGTCATCAAAATAAATGTCATAATTCAGTATCTGATTAGATTAGATATGGGCAGAACATAAAAACCCACATGTTTTGTCTCCATTTAGTACAATCCAATAAATTATCGTTCACTAAATATATTTGTAAATTGGTTTCAACACTTTAAAATAGTTATCAGTTATGACCAATTAGCCAAAACGATATTAATTTATGAATATTTAGTTGTAGTAAATATTATAAAAATTATTGTATACGTAGGTATGCTACTTCATTGATAATATTTATAAATTAATCTAATAAATAAAAAAAATAAATAAATAATAATATATAATATATAAACGGTCGGTTAATTTCTCGCCCAAATGATATATTCTTTACTCAGGTAATTTTTGGGTTATTCATCTAAATGAATGATGCCCAAAGGAAAAAATGTGGGCGAGTTTTTGATGAATCACTCTGTAAACCGTCTCTATTGAGTTGCCGGTTTGATACGAAATACCTGTTAATTTATAAAATTTGATAATATTTACATTTTTAGAATCTTAGTAATAATTCATATTTTTTAAAAAACCAACATTGTAACATATGCATACAATTTTTTTAAGAACATTACAAATGGTTAGTAATTAGGGCTATGAAATATGAATTAAATGCATTAAAAAAAACTTTAAAATCTAGATACATTCAGTATAAAACATAAAATCTTAAAATTCTTATAAAAGCATAAAAATTTCAAAAAATAGAGTATAAAATGCATTTAAAGTATAATAAAAACCTTAATTTAAAAAAAGTGGTTACTGCTATACTAATAAAGTAATTGTCGAGTGGGTCATAATAATGAACGTGTTAAATTTTAAATCAATGATAAAATATTGTAATATTGTATGTACGAGAAATAATAATTATTATTATTTTTTTGTATACGGAAAAATGATTCTAAGGAGAGATGACATGTTAGCTTAGGTATATCAAGTATACTTCATGATATGTTTCTTGATATTTCTAATAAAGTAATTTATTTTATTATTAGTATTAGTATTAGGGTAGATACCTATAAGTTGATTTATTTTTCCGAAAATATTATATTGATCATATTAAATAATATTTATTATTTTTTATTTTTATATATTTAATCCTTGGCATCATGGATATTGGAAATATATTTTAGTTATTATAAAAGTATATATTTCTATCATTATATTACTATTGTTATTAACTTTTAAGTCAATACCACCTCACCGTTGAACAATGTGAGTAGGTTCAAGGTATTAAACATAAATCTAAATATTTTTAAAATGTTATTGTGTAAATTAAAATTTATAATATACGTGAAAGTGCCTAAGAATAATGTATTAGAATTATAACAAAATAACTAACATTTTTATTTTTTGTTTAAATATCTATTTCGTTCAAATTTGAACTTTAAATGATTATAAAAAAATTGTGCTTATGTATCATTAAGATTTTTAAATGGCTATTAAGACAACTTATAAAAAACATTGTATTAAATTTTAAGCTTTTTGATCAAGCAAAAATTTTTTTATTGATATTTATAGAAAAAAAAATTAAAAACACTGAACATTTAAAATGTTAATAAAAAGTTCAAAAAGAGACATACTATATTATAAACATTATCATAGAATATCATAGTATATAGAAAATTATAAAATAAATATTTGGTGTAAATTTCAGGTATTTATGATAATTCATTTTTGAATTCCAGCAAAATAAGAAAATTGTTCTATGAGAAATTGTTAGTGAATGAGTAAGTATCTAATGTTCAACATCAAACACTTATAAAAATAAGTTTGACTTTCCATAAAACTTTTAGATTCTGAGCGAAGTGATCAATCATCAATATATTGATTTTACAACAATGTGTGTTTTTTTTTGTATTTTCATCATCTTTTAGGTAGAGAGAGAGAGTGAGAGAGAGAGAGGGAGAGGGAGGGAGGTAACAAGTAAAATATTTTTAATAATTTTCAAAAACGTTGGAAAAAAATAATGGATAACTGGGAATTATTATGCAAAACCAATTTTTGACAAAATCGATTTTGTTTTTTGGTGTATTACAAAAAAATAACTGTAAATACATAAAATTTTCACAGAATGTTAATACTAGTATTATCTATACACCATAAAATATTTATTTATGAATTCTTTATAATTTGACACTTATACCACCTTTTTTTGTTGTTTTTTGTGCGATATTGAAAACTACAACTGAGAATACATTGCTTATGTCACCTCATTGGCCATTAAACTAATTAGATTTATTTTTTTACCAGAAATGATACTGAAGTAAAAATTAAAGCATTTTTACTGCCTCAAAAGACAATGACAGACACACAATTTTTTTTTTTTTAAAATAACTACATTTATTGCTCTGTTCAGATTTTAAAATATAAAAAAGGTCAGCAAGTGGGTATCCACTCTGCTGTACAGTGGGTGTCTAGTGGAGTCATAGTAATGGACTTGTTAAATTTAAATTCAACGATATAAAACCATTGTATACAAAAAACGATTCTTAGTGAAGACTACTACTTACTTCAAGTATATTTTATGATATTATTTCTATTAAAGTAATTAATTTTATTATTAATAATATAGTAGATTGAATTAATTCTTGCAGAAAACATTACATTTGAAAATGTCATTGTGTGTATAAAGTAAATAACATTATTTAATAGTTTCAAGCCCTCATGCAAATATTTTAAAATTACAATAAAATAACTAAGATTGTTATTTATTTTTATCTAATTTAGTTCAAATGTAAATATAAAATGACTATAAAAATCAACTATGTAAATATACGTTTCAGATTTTTTTGGTTACACTATTAACTATTTACGAAAAACCTTGTTTTAAATTTTCAATCTTCAACTATGAAAATTGATTATTTTATACATTTTTATCTACAAAAGAATTTGCAAATGTTCAATGATGAATTTTGGTCAAAATATGAAGTTTAAATGCTTATAAAAAAAATTGTGCTATATATTTTTAATATTTTTGATCTGCTATTATAACAACTTATAAAGAACTTTTTATTAAATTTTCAATCATTTTAACCCAACAAAAATGTTTTAATCTATATTTATGGAAAAAAAAAATTTAAAATAACTGAAAATTTCCTAGGTCTACATTGCTCGAAAACTGTGAAAATATTTTTTTTAATTTTTTTAGTGTATATAAAATGTTAATCTCAATGTTTGGTAAAAATTTCAAACATCTATGGATATTCATTTTTGAATTACAACAAAATAAGAAAATCGTTCTCTGAGAAATCTGTAGTATATGGGTGAATATTAAATGTCTAATTTCAAACGTTCATAAAAAATTTGTTTGACTTTCCAGTAAACTTTTTATTTTTTTTTGTAAAAGGTTAAAAATTTATGAAAAACTTATAAGATTTAAAATCTTAGATTTGAACAGAAAATTTTGTCTTTTGACATTTATAAAAAACTATTATAGATTTCACTTAACTTTTTTTTTTAATTTTCAATTACAACAAGTTATAAAGAACCTTGTATTAATTTATAAAATTTTTCTATTGATTGAAAAAGTTTTTATTGACAATAATAATAAAAAAAAAATTAAAAAAATTGAAACATTTATTATGCTTATAAAAGGTCAAATATAAGTCAAAACATATTCAAAATTTTATTATGTATATAAAAAATGATTAAATAAATATTTTGCATAAAAATTTCATATATCTACTGTTATTATTTTTGGTATTAGAGTAAAAAACAAAATTGATTTTATCAAAAATTGGCTTTGCGTAAAAATCCCTATTTTTCCCTTGATTTCATTTTATATTTTTTCCTGAAGTATTTGAAAACTATTGAGAATTTTTTACTTTCAACCCCAATGTATTAATTAAATTCACTTTTCTACCAGAAAAGTTGCTGATGAAGAAAATTGAAGTATTTTATTGTACCAAAACTTGATGACAGACACAAAAAAAGAAGAAATATGAGCTCTGCTCAGAATCTAAAGTCTCTTATCAAATCTAAAATATTTAAATTAATGATATTTAAAATTTAGTACGATGTGCACACATAATGTGTAAAATATTTATAAGATTAGATTAAAAGGACTAAAAGTTTTAATTAATCAATAATGACAAAAAATTGCAAAAAAAAAAAAATTCAAAATTTAATTATTAGTATTTACTTTCTTCAAGCTTTTTGCCGAAGAAATTTTTTTACAGTAAGTTAAAAAGATGCATTTGTTACAAATTCATAGCCCTAGTAATAATATACCTATCCAATATTTATATAAATTTTAAAAATATAATAATAATTATCATTTCATTTAAAAATTAAACACATAAACAATAAACATATAGCAATATATATTTTTGGAATATTGAGGGTGCTACAGCTAATTCAGGGGGGCTAAGCCCAGTTTATAATTATGTCAATAATAACATGCTTAAAATTATTAGTTTACCTCTGTAACAGTGCAAGCCATAGGAAGAGCATTAATTTTACCAATTAATTTCCATGGATTGAACCCATCATTTAGTACTCCTGAAATCGGCTCACAGCAAAATATTTCATAAGCTCTGATGGTCTCAGCTTGAAATTTTGTATTTAACACCCATGACAACGATATACCTATTTTTGATTTTAATTGATTAGTTATTATTAATAATAAAACAATTCAGAGTATGTGCATAATATATGTTACGGATAATATCAATTTTTGGGTAATGTAAATTATGATAATTATTTTTGACTTTACTCAAAAAAGAATGGGTTTATTGTATACCTAGAAATATTGTGAATAATTGTTTTAGAATAATACGTTTTCAATTGTGTTATAAAATAAGTTAGATTGTTAAAAATATTACAATGTATATTGATGTAGGTATCTATAACATATTATTGCAGATAGGCATTGATAATAAAAACTAACTGAAATAAATTCATGGAGGTTAATCAAAAGAAAACTTAACTCGACAGACAGTAAAAATGAATTTCAGATAAATTAATAAATATCATTCTTCAAAAATAGGTAACAGAATTTTAGTACTTAGTAAGTACCAGATGTAGACACTATAGAGAAGTAAACTGATCCAAAAAATATTCCATTTGTATTAATATAATTTATATACAAAATAAGTAATATTATAAATTAGAAAATAAAAATGGGACATAAGTATAGAAGTATACAAATTACTAATTTACTATATATTATGTCCCGGAGCTATGTTAAAAATCAAAGATATCAGAAAAGTAATAAAATCCTTAATAGAAATACATATATATATATATAAATATGTGCAATCTTTAAATGGTATAATATGTAATTTTAGGTGTCATAATAGTTTAACATGTAAAAACAATTAAAAGGTAGTTATAATATTAATAGCTTTATAAAATCAAAAAAAATTTAATAGTCAAGAATTATAACTCTAAAATATAAAAATACAGATTAGTTTTTTTTTTGATATATAAAACTATTACTATAACCCAAAGTTTAATATAAACCATCATTAGGATAATGTACTCGAGTAACATTGGCATTGCCTGAACATATGATATTTTCCGTAATATATGTAATAATATTCTTACTTGGTTTTATACTATTATTGTTTGTTTTTATACTTAGTATTGGCCTTGGAAGTAAAATATTTTCATTATACTTGGTGAGAGTACCATGGTAAAATGGCCGCTTAACACCCATCTATATACACAGTTTTTTTTTATTAATACAAAATCTCAATTTTTAATTTTTAACAAAATTAATTTAAGCCTATACAATTTTGTAATGTATTAATTTTAGATGCTACAAAAATACTATAAGATTAAAATTGTACATTTTATTTTACATTTATTAATTGTTTTAATGTTAAAATATTTTTAAAAACAAAATAGAACAAAGAAAACAAATATAACACTATTTAATAATTGGATCATGTTTTTAATTAATTATCAAGAAAAAATAAAATCAATGCTTAAAAAAAGTTTTATTTATACCTCATCTGAATAATCATAGATTATTTCCGAAGGCAGTAACGGAATAGCTATGGGTACAGGTTTGATTAGGTTTGGTGCTTTAATTAGATTATTATGTGAATGATTTGATTGAATAGTCTCCATATAATTAATTTTATTCATTATTTGAGTGCTTTTATAAACAACATTAGGCAATGGTGCTTTCATTTGAATCTATAAAACACAAAGTTCAAAATAAATATGCATTTAGTAATAAAAATATACATAACTTACATTGATGGGTGTATTTATAATATTTTTTTTTATAGTTGTACTAGTCGATTGTGTAAGCAGCTTATTTAACATTGGATATTGTAATGGTGAATATACATTTGGATTTGTTGCTCGCATTATGGCAACTGGAAGAATAGCGTTTTCACGTGATGACTTGTCTCTTTTTGGATAAACTATTAAACTTTTAGGGCTCCTCCAATTTTCATAATTTGGATTTTTACTTAAATTTAATGACGAAAGTTGTGCATTTTTATCAACCATAAGTATATCTAAATTTGGTGGAAAACGTGGAAATAAAGTTGGAGTAATTACTTTATTTAATAATAAATTACCGTTCGATGGAGTTATTACACTTGGAGATGAATTTGAAAATGCTGGAATATTACTATTTAAATTAGTGGATATTGAAGTAGAAGAAATCTTAATATCTTTGTTATATTGAGTAAAAATATTTTTTTTACTGCTTAAGTTTGCATTTGTCATAACTGGTAGGTTATTTAGATTTAAATCAATAGATGCTGAAATAGAAGGGTCATAATATTCAATTATATTGGATTCAGATATTTTAATTTTTGTGTCGTTTTGAGTCAAAATTGATTGTTGACTATTTAAAATACTTGGACTTATTCTTGAAGTTGTCATATCTGGTGGGCTGTCTACAGTTAAATCGATGTACAAAGGAGTAGACTCAATCTTTTTAGATTTAGTTTTCTTAATAGCTGTGTTGTATTGCGTCGAAATTGTTCTTTGATTACTTAATATATTATAGCTTAATCCTGAAGCTTTTATAACTGGTGGATTGTTTACAGTTAAATTAATGGATGAAGTTGAAGGTTTATAATATTCAATTATATTGGATTCAGTTATCTTAATTTCTGTGTTATATTGTGCCAAAATTGATTGTTGATTTTTTAAAAAATTAGAGCTTAATATTGAAGCTGTCATATCTGGAGTTATATCAATGGCTGCTGGAGTAAAATTTTCATAATGTTTAATGATATTAGACTTAGTTATGCCAATATCAATGTCACATTGAGTTGAAATTGTTTTTTTACTATTAAATAATTTTGATTTTGATCTTAAAAGTGTCATATGAGTTGGAGTATTTGCACATACACTCGTGGACACTAAAGTAGAATGATTATTATATTCAAGAACTTTAGATTCAGTCATCTCAATAGCTGTGTTGTATTGAGTAAAATTTGTTTTTAGACTATTTAATGATTTTGGGTTAAATCTTGAAGCAACCAAATCTGGCGGATTGTCTACAGTTAAATTAATAGATGTTGAAGATTTCTTTAACTTTTTAACTTTAGGTTTAGTTATCTTAACACTTGTGTCACTTTGAATTAATTTACATTTTCGGTTATTTAACAATCTTTGGCTAACTCTTAAAGCTTTTGGAATATTTAACACTGGAGTATAAGGTTCATCTGACTCCATATTTTCAGATTGAGTCATGCTAATACCAGAGTCAGATTCAGTTAAATTATGTTGTTTAGTATCACATGATTTTGGGCTTATTATTGAAACTGTTGTTTCTGATGGAATATGTACATCCAAATTATCAAAATTTGGAATAGAAGAATTTTTAGTTTTTTTTATCTTAGATTTAGTTCTAGTAATACATGTATCAGATTCTGTTAATTTTCTTTTTTTACTTTTTATCAATTCCGGGCTTGATATTGAAACTATTGTGCTTGATGGAATTTTTTTAATCAAATCAACCATCATTGGTGATAAAGATATATTTGTTTTTCTTTCTTTAGATTTAGCAGTCTTTATATCTGTATCAGATCCAGTTAGATTTCTGTTTTGAATGTTTAAAGATTGTTTGTATAATTTTGAAATTTTAAAGTTATTTGGTGTAATATTATTTTTTAAGTCTGTGAAAACTGGAGTAAAAAGAATTAAGATTAATTTATTTTTAATTTTTTAAGAAAATCATGGTAAGTTTAAGTTATTTTTATACCTTTTTCCTTTATGCCTTTGTTGTTTTCTTTTTTGACGATTTCAATATTTTTCCATAATGTTGTATCCTATAACACAGTGAAAATATTTTTAAGTATAACATTAAATTTAAAAGAATAATTAGTTTGTAAAATTGTATAGATAATTTTATTGTAATTCAGTTTAAATAATACAATAAATAAATTATTATATTAAAATAAATTAAAAATTATTATTTTCTAAAATATAAGTTAGTATATAATAATGGAAACATTTTGTATGTCTTGGTTATAGCCTCCAAATTTTTGTACGGTTTCCTACCTTTAGTCTGGATAATTATACCATTCAGCATTGGAGGCTATAGAATTTTTTTATACTAAGAAAATACATATTGTTATAATAGTGCCTATATATATATATATATAACACATTTATAAACAACAACATGGATAAGAAAAAATGGAGATAATAAAAAAAAGTAGGTACGAAAAAATTGGATAAAATAATTTATGTATGCACGTTTATTTAATTTATATGAGATGGAAAAAGCTCGAGTAGGCAAACATCTATGAACTACAATATCATATTAATATTAATATTAATAATTATAATAATATAATATAGGTTTCTCATCATAGAAATTGGCAATGATAACTAATAAGAATAAGATCAGAGCAGAATCATATCCAATAAACAAAATAATAATAAAGAAAAAACATACCGGCCATAACACTATGATATTAACAAGGATGGTTTTCAGAGTTATATGCTTTTTATTTTATTTTCCTCAGTGCTCGTAGATAAATAAAAGAATATCCAATGGATAACTTTAGTAGTCAATGACAGTTGTTTTAATAATAATAGGTAGGGGCTGAATTAGTCGGTATGTTTAAAACAGATTCTTACAGCTACTTAATTGGTACAGTGATATATATAATAAAAATTACTTAGTTAAAAATATGTAACATACTAACACATAATTATTTTATTTGCTGAATATAATTGCTATGTTACAATTTAGGAACTATTATTTTTTTTATAAAGAATACAAAAATTTACCTTTTTATTTTTATTTTGAATACTGATATCTCTTGTATTTTTATCAGTTCTCGTATGTTCTTTTAATCTTTTCATTTTAAATGCCAAACAATCATACTTTAACTTCCAATGAAGGATACGGCCTTTTATTTTCTGAATATTTAATTTAGTTCTAAAATGTTTATGTATCATCTGAGTACATATTTTGGTAAGTAAAATACTCTCGTATATCTACAATATTAATTAATATTACTAATTAAATATGTTTTAAATGTACAAAACTGTATTACCTTAATTCCTGTCAAAGGATCATTCATTTTGTTTAAAATTGTGGGCCAATTTTCTTTACAATATATTGGTATCAAATTATCATGCACCAAATTAACATCTTTAGTTATATTATTATACTCTTCATCATGACGGTCTGTATCATCATCATTATCGCTATTGTTGTCATTATTATTACTAATTACATCATTCTCATAATCAATATTTTTATTTATATAATTTTTAATTGAAGGTGTAATTTTAAATATAGGTATACTCTTAATAATCTTAGGCGCACTTTTAACAGTAGGTATATTTTTAACTGTAGGTATTGAAATTGTAGGTGTTAAAATTGTAGGTCTATTTATAATTGCAGATGTTAAAGTTGTAGGTGTATTTATAATTGTAGATGTTAAAATTGTAGGTATATCTTTAACTGTAGGTATTGAAATTGTAGGTGTTAAAATTGTAGGTCTATTTATAATTGCAGATGTTAAAGTTGTAGGTATACTTTTAACTATAGGTATTGAAAATGTAGGTGTTAAAATTGTAGGTGTATTTATAATTGCAGATGTTAAAGTTGTAGGTACACTTTTAACTGTAGGTATTGAAATTGTAGGTGTTAAAATTGTAGATGTACTTATAATTTCAGGCGTTAAAATTGTAGGCGTGCTTTTAATTAAAGATGTACTTATAATTGCAGGTGTATTTTCAACTGTAGGCGATAAAAATGTAGTTGTACTTTTAATTGTAGGTGTTACAATTATAGATGTATTTTTAATTTTATGTTTTTTTTGATTTGTATGTTTAAAGTTGTAATTTTTTAATTTAAGAGAAATTATTTTTCTATGAGTATTTGTGATTATTCTATTTTTTTTTTTTTGTTTATTTGTAGTCCTAATATTTATTTTTTTGAGTGTATTTTTAGACAAAGTTCTTTTGTGTTTGTGAGTGTTAGTAGTTAGAATATTTTTTACTTTGTAATTATTTCTGGCCAAAATATTTTTTTTTTTGTATATATTACTAGTAAATACATTTTTTCGTCTGTTTTTATTACTAATCAATGAATTCTTATTTTTGTAAGTATTAGTAGTCAACATATTTATTTTTTTATGTATATTACTAGTCAAAGTATTTTTATTTTTGTGCATACTAATAGTCAATGTATTTTTTGGTTTGTTTAAATAATTTATCAAAGAATTTTTTTTTTTGTAAGTTTTAATTGTAAAATTATTTATTTCTTTATGAGTATTACTAGTCAAAGTATTTTTATCTATGTTCATATTATTGATCACAGAATTTTTTTCTTGACAAGTATTGATAATCAAATTATTTATTTTTTTGTTTGTATTTGTAGTTAAGGTATTTTTTTCTTTTTGCATATTATTAGTCAAAGTATTTTTATCTATGATCATATTATTACTCACAAAATTATTTTCTTGGTGAATATTATTAGTCAAATTATTAATTTTATTGTTTGTGTCAATAGTCAAGGTATTTTTTTCTTCAGGCATATTAGTAGTCAAAGTATTATTCTCTATGTTCATATTACTAACCATAGAATTTTTTGTTCGGCGAGTATTAATAGTCAAATTATTAATTTTTTTGTTTGTGTTAGTAGTCAAGGTATTATTATCTTCATGCATATTATTAGTCAAAGTATTATTCTCTATGTTCATATTACTAATCACAGAATTTCTTGTTCGGCGAGTATTAATAGTGAAATTATTAATTTTTTTGTTTGTGTTAGTAGTCAAGGCATTATTATCTTCATGCATATTATTAGTCAAAGTATTATTCTCTATGTTCATATTACTAATCACAGAA
>JACXSJ010000005.1:0-86554 GCA_014851325.1 Pentalonia nigronervosa
CTTTGAGTACGGTTTAAAGTCGCCACGTAGCGTCGTGCAACAAACCAGAAAACACCATAAAACGTAATATGAGAGATAAAAAGGTTTCACTCCCATCATGGCCCGCCATTCCGCCCGCAAAACGGAGACACGTCATGCCGCCTCCGCTGTCGAATACCGATATGAGTATATGACTATAATATGAGTGTATATCGAAGCGCGGTGACGTGGAGTACGGAACTACGGACTAGACCAGTGAGACAGAGACAGTTGTGTTGTGTCTTTTTTGAGCAAGTGGTGTGTCAGGACTCGCGGTCGTCCGGGTTTGTGCACCGCTGCGGTATCGCGCGAAACGTTTCGCACCATACGACGGTCGACCGAAAACCTTGGATTTTTTTTTTATTTCCGTGTCGAATGATAATAATAATTGCCCACTTCCTTTTTTGCTAACCTCTCACTCTAACTCACTGATAACGATGCGCATTTCTCCGTAGCCCAGCACTCCAGATACAATAAATAATAATAATAATAATAATAACGTAAAATAATATTAATTATTAATTAATCACACTGTTTAAATGAAACGGTGCGGGCCGTGTTCGAGTCATCGTCCATCGAATTTTCTCCGATTTTGTTGTGTTCATAATTTCGCGTTGGCGGGCCAAGCGTCAAATCGCCACCATGGTAGTCTGCTGTTCGGGTCACTGTAGCTGAGTGTAGAAAGTGCGACCAATTTTTGTGCCGACCTTTTTGGCGGCCGAACGACGACCGACGTTACGTTTCGCCGTGTCGTCGGACGATATGACGTGTATGTCGGGTCAGTGACGCCGGTCCGGTGATCGTTGCTAACGTTGATCCATCGCTCAGTGCCCGTAGATATTGATGTGCTTGCACGTCATGATGTCATCGAGTACGAACCGAATGATACAGCCCAGAAACCTGGCTTCGATATTGATGAAATTGCACGGTGCGTTTGCCGAAGCTATTACATCTCCAAAAGCATCAATCGATAAGCGCACGTTAGAGAAGACTTGGAAACTGATGGACAAGGTTGTAAAACTGTGTCAACATTCTAAGATGAACCTGAAGAACTCGCCACCGTTCATACTAGATATACTACCAGACACCTATCAGCGACTCAGATTCATTTACACACAGTATGAGAATGACCTATCTGAGCTATACAATAATGAGCATTTCAATGTCTTCATTTTGAATGTGATACGGAAATGCAAACAAGCCATCAAATTGTTCAAAGAAGGCAAGGAGAAAATGTATGATGAAAATTCGCATTACAGGAGAAATTTGACCAAATTAAGTTTAGTGTTCAGCCATATGCTTAGTGAGCTTAAAGCGTTATTTCCAAACCATAGATTTGCTGGTGATAAGTTTAGGATAACCAAAAGTGATGCTGCAGAATTTTGGAGATCAAATTTTGGAATGAGGTATGACATTAATGTACTTATACATAACTTTTAAATCATTTTACTGCCAATAATGAAAAGGCAAATGTTAGAGAAAATGTAAAACAAAACTTTTATGATTTTAATATTAATCTACAATTATTTATATTAATTTAACAATCATAGTAATGTACTAATACTAGTGTTTAAATCTTCGAATACTTGTAATCATGTGTCATCATAGGTACTTGCATATTTTTTTTTTAAATAAAAATAATTTACTTTCCGAAACTAAGTATTTTAGTTTTAATTAAGCCAAATTTGGTGCCTACCTAGTAGGTATCTATATTTTTAATTTCTTTACAGAAGAAAGTGTCGCTGATGAGTGATTTATATTCCTTAAACACAAATCAAAAAATATGGTTATTATACCTACAAATAACAAAAATAAATTTTATTTACTTAACAAAACTGAAAAAAAATTTAAATCTTCCAAGTACCAATAATAGTTGTTAAAATGTAACCCTGAATGTATTGCTTATTTAATATGCCTTTGATAAGTAGGTAATTTTATAATTACCTAAAAAGGTATTAAATACAAATATCTCTTAACATTTGACATTTTTTTAATAGTTTGTCATGTTAGTTTAATAGTTTTATGTACGCAGTATAATTATTATACACAAAAATTGTATAATATGTAGATATCATAAAATGGGGTAACTCCATACAGAATATAGTATTTTTTTTTTAATGTTTCTAAAAATAATTAATTTAAAGTTCTGTAAAATAATTTCAGTAAAATCAACATATTATGTAAGAAGATAATCAACTTTAAAAAATTATATTTGTCATATTTAAGCTTTTATATAAAGTTGAAGATTGTCTGGAGTTAGATGCAAAATAGGATAACTCTGGACACCATTAAAAATTCATAGAAAAACAATGTTATTATTTTACTGTCAAACTTCAGACTATATTTCACGTTTTAAAAAAAATTGTATTGATGTGTTCAACTTTGTTAAACACATTTTAATAACATAAATTAACAACTTCTTACTAATATTAAATAATAATTTAAAAAAATAAATATTTATTGCTCCCATTCTCTGGTAAAATAGTACAAATTAAAAAATATATCATGCAATAGGTACGTAATTAAATAGATGATATAAAACAATAAAATAACTATTTAAATATCAACTATGGTAAACATATTTAAAAGTTAAAAACTTAATATTTAATTTTATAAAATCATTAATGCTACCAATTAGGTTTTTATTCTAATAAAATTGTAATGAAACTCACTTATAGTAAACAAACTTCAACAAAACCTACACCCCAATAACATTAATACACAATGTTTTGTAACTGTTATCAGTTTTGAATTGTAAAATATATATTTTGAATATAAAGCATTTATCACCGTAGAATAAATGCGATATATAGATCATAGAAATAGATCATGCTGATTGATGCAAATCGTTCGTTTGAGATACCTATCAATACTATTTGGTAACAATATTATCAATTTATCAATTGCCTTATCAAAATGATGCAATATAATTCAAAATTGTTTTGTACGAAGCTACCCATTTTATGGTATTATTTGTTTCTAGATTATAAAATTATTTTTTTATTTAAGTATGTAAATGGCTGTTATAACGGGTATCTACAATAGGGTGGCCAGTTTAAATTGTAAAAAATCCAAGAGACATCAAAATCTTGGTTTACTATTTAATAATAATTGTAGTAATCAATGCATGTTAATTATTAAATATTAAATAATATTTAGTCCATTATAAAATTAATAAAAAACATGGAGTCCTATTGTAGACTGATGCTTATGTATAATATGTTGATTTTATTAAAAGATAAAAAAAAATGCGATTTCACTAAAAAAAATACATTTTAATATTAGTGTTCTTTGTTAACATATGGCAATGATATAACATAGTATTTATAATTTTTTATCAAACTTGTATATTGTTTGATATCTGAATTGACAAAGTAAATATTTTTAAATACAATTAAATATCTATAATATGACTATATTAGTATAATCACTTAGAATCATTTGACCTGTTTTTCATAAATATAGTCTTATAAGTTATAAATATTAGATAATTAAGGTGATTTTTAAATCTCGGGATCATTATTATGATAAAAACCCAGTAAAAATATTATTATGCACCGAAAAAGAGCCTGTATCATGTTTTCAACATAGCTTATTTTGGTGGTTCTGAAAAATTTGAGACAAATGGCCACCTTATATTTAGTTAAATATAAGTTAAATATTAAATCTTTCAATGTTTACAGTTGTCTGGTCATGCATTTTTTCATGAAATAGTAGATTGTAAACATGTGTGTTAACCTCGCTGCTAACTTAAGTATACAAGTATAGTGATATGAAGTATGAGAAAATAAGTATAACCATTAGTAGTTTAGTGTACAGTTTATCTATTTTGACTGTAGAAAAATATTTTCTGAAATTATTCAGAATTTAGACAAGTCTAAATATCATAAACTACCTAGAATGAACATACCTAGTGACCCTCTACAATTTTATTTCTTTAATGCTAGAATTTTGTGGCCAACTTATCTTTTATTTAAAAATGTTTGTTAAACTGTTTTACTAAAAAAATATTTTTAGTTTTTATCTAGGTATATATTTTTAATTTAATTGGTAAAAATCAGTCTTATACAAAAATGTTGTACTATGTTTCTATATATTATTATAAAAATAAAAGCATAGTATACAATTATACCAAAGTGTATAGTAGGTATTTAAACAGAGTTTTGGTTTTTTAATATTTATCTATACTTACATTTTCATAAAAAAATTGAAATTGTACACTTATAGATTTATATTATAATTATTGTAACATACTTATCATCTAATTCAATAAAAAAAATTATTATTTAGTTAATTTAATGTTTATTGAAGAAAAAATAGGTAAACTAGGTAAATAATATTTTAGTTTTAACTAATTTTTAATGATAAAAACTGCATTGTTTAAAAAAAATACAGCTGTGTTTACTAATGTGGAACTGTATAAGTAAATAAGTTCAAAAATTACATGTATCTACCCAATATCTACCGATTTTAACTTCGATATCAATTATGAACAAATCCCATTAATTAAATCCTATTTAAAAACTGGTAGGTCTTATTTTTTTAACATAATTTATTAAAAGAATTTAACATTAGTATATTTTTCTAATGTTGTTACAAAATCCATGTTATTGGGGAACCAAAATGTTTTTGAAGATAAGATTGAGTTTTTTGTTAACAGTTTTTGAAAATATTTTTTGGGAGAATTGAAATTATTGATATGGGATAATAATTTATTTACTTTTTAATGAATGGAATTAAGATAGGTGGATTTTTAAAATTAATGAGAAGAATCCATTGTTTGGAGAAGCATTGAAAAAATAAAATATAAAAATAAATATTGTTTAAATATGTACATCATGTACTCCTACCACAGTTTAAGACATCTATATATTCAAGTATATTTGAAATTGTAGTTCCTATCGTAAAAAACCTACCATTATTGATTTTATTTTTATCTGAGTTATCCATGCGCTTATCAATCCATTGATAATTGTTCTAGGTATTTAAAAATAAATAGTTTTTTTTTTCTTATTTATATATTTCCAACCTAAATTTTATAGTCAATACAGTTGTTTTAAATATTTAAAATTATATTTATACTATAATTATTAGGCAAATTGAATTCACAAAGGAAATGCCAAAATTTGGTCATCTACCTAATATATGATATTAAAACATACTATTTATTTAATTAATTGATAACATATAATAAAACAAAGGACTGTAGAATATAAATTGCATCTAGATTCTTGGATTTTAGTCATAGATTATTTTAATTGATAATTTGCTATTAATAATAAATTGTATTTGAGACATTGCCACTGAAAAATAAATAAAATTAAGAAACATTGTAATTTAAAAATGAATTTCAATTTTTGAAAAAAAATGTTAAAACTGTTATATTAGTCCAGTACTTATATTAACCACACGTTTTTCATAAGTAATTTAAAAAAAAAATTTGAATGTTTAATATGTATTGTTTTATTAGAATTTGTAGTGATAAATTCTTTTTAATAACTAATTTTGTAACGAATTAGATCCATTAGATTGTATTAATCAATATTTCATATAGTTTTCATAATATAGGTTAGGTTTGTTTTATCATATGTAATATTTAACAGATTTATTTTGTTTTCAAATTTGTTAGTATAAATATTACGCTATATTTTTATTAAGTCATAAAAAAAAGAATGTATTTACACAAAACATTTTACGAAAAAGTTATCAATATATTATAAAAAAAAGTGTACAATGTGTGTGCCGCTAAAACAAAAATAAGTCCCTATACGATCAAGGGAGTTATATGGTGTGGTAGCTCTTTATCCCCCATCCACGAAGAAAGTTCCCATTTTTATCTGTTATGCTAATGTATTATTTTGTTTAGATTGCCTAAATGTATTAGCCTATATTTACATTATTTTATTAATAAAATGAAATCATTGTAATGTAACTTATTTATAATATATTATAATTTACTATTATTTTTGTGTAGCACTGTAGTTCCTTGGAAATTATTTCGTAGTGCCCTTCATGATGTTCATCCAATTGTCAGTGGATTAGAAGCTATGGCACTCAAATCAACAATAGATTTAACATGTAATGATTATATATCAAATTTTGAGTTTGATGTTTTTACCAGGTAAATTAATAAAATATTTTATCTACATATTATTATCATAAGTTTTTAAAATTTACAATTAAGAAATTTTATTATTGATTAGATTGTTTCAACCTTGGCCAACTTTATTAAGAAATTGGAAAATATTAGCTGTCACGCATCCAGGATATGTTGCATTTTTAACTTATGATGAAGTTAAAGCTCGCCTAGAAAAATTTATCACCCGACCAGGGAGGTTTGTAATTTTATATATAACCCCCATGTTAATTATTTTAATTGATAATTTAACCTAACCTAGTTTATTTGATTGTTAATGCTTAATTTTATTTTCATTACATATAATAATAAGATAAAATAATACAATATTATGAAGTTTACATTGATACTTAAATATATAAATATGTAATTTATCATCAGAATAATTAGTTCCTGGTATTAGATTTCAAAAAATCAAATTAATTGTTACACAAAAAATAAAATTTAAAATTATTTTAAGAAAATATCTATATTTACAATTATTTTTTACAACCATTCTATCAATGACCAATAGTTTAAAGCTGTAAAAAATTGAAAAATAAAAATATTGGTTGTTTAGTTTTAAATTTAAACAAAAATAGTACATACAATTAGTATTAATTGGTTATTAGTATTTTTAAAAATCAGTACACAATTCTAATGATATTATAGTAGTGTAAAATAATTATTTGTATTTTATACATTTATTGTTGAAAAGTATATAGTTTAATAGTTATTAATTATATTGGTTTGTTAATAGTTACGTATTCCGTCTAAGCTGTACACGGTTAGGGCAATGGGCTATTGGTTACGTGACAACAGAAGGTGAAATATTACAGACCATTCCTCAAAATAAATCTTTATGTCAAGCATTATTGGATGGTGCACGTGAAGGATTGTAAGTAGATATTTATAAAGAAAAAAAATATGTTTTTAGTTATTTACAGCATAAATTGTGTTTTATGTCGATAAATTAATCAGCTTATATATTTTGTTAGGATAGTAAAATTTGACTCTATGATATTTGATTGAAAATGTTATTTGTATGATATTTTCAAAAGATCATCTGGAGTATTAAACCAAAAACAAAAATGTTCATTAAGTTCTGCACAAAATATGGGAAATAAATTATGACCTTTTATGATTACTGTTATGTTTATGATAAATATTATGTAAAATACTGTTCAGTATTATGGCTTTGAAGATTTGTGGGTGTTGTGTATGAAAATTATTTGTATTTTTACACAAAGATGCTTTACAAACTATCTATAGTACGGCTGTCTCATCTTAAATTATAAATTTAATTGTGTTGTAATTTATTATGTTGTAACTGAACTTTTTTTGAGACTTTTTTGTTCCCTATTGTTAAAAAAATTGTTTATTAATCAATGTTTTAATTTTCTTCAGTTATCTCTATCCGGATGGGCAAAAAGGAAACCCAGATCTATCAAACGCCGTGGAACAAAGTCCAGAAAATCATATCAGAGTTACTCATGAGCAATACGAAATGTACTGTGAAATGGGATCCACTTTCCAGATTTGTAAAATATGCACGGAAAACGACAAGGATGTTCGCATTGAGCCGTGTGGTCATCTTCTGTGCACACCGTGTTTGAATTCTTGGATGGTATGTCGTGCTTTATACCCAAGTCCAGTGAATTTATATTATTTGTGGTATTCTGGTTTCGTTAAAATAATGATTCTATTATTTGTTTTTTTCTGTCAGGAATCCGATGGCCAGGGTTGTCCATATTGTCGTGCCGAGATCAAAGGTACAGAACATGTTGTAGTAGATCCATTTGACCCGAAGAGAGTCAAATATAAAACCGTTCCCATCATGCCTATTGTAGTGCAACATTCTGACGATGAAGATGATGATGAAGATGAAGAGTTGGTGAAATAACACACAGTGTTGTCGTCATCGGTGACATTTTTCCAGCAAGGAAAGTATAATAGTAACAAATAATAATAATTAAAGAAAAGAAGTCATTGAGACTATTTTACTGTGATATCCCCTTGTAGACATTTTTCAATTTGTCTGCATTGAATATTTGATTTAAATATAACGTAACAAAATTCCCATTGACAATATTTATTGTCAATAAGGTATTATTTTTTGTATGTGATAACTGATATGTCAAATATATTATTCAAATAAATTGTGATAGAAAATATGAAGAGTAAAATATATATATATATATAAATTATATTTTTTCATTAATTCAATAACAGTAGGATATAATGTAATTGAGTTAATTGTAATATATTAAGGATATAATTTGAGTATAGTGATTACATTTTAAGGTACAATGTGATTCTGTGTTATTTTTACATTTATTTACAATATTTATATACTTGCCCTACATTATATTTTGAACCCTTTGATTTGAAATCAATTTCCATACAAATTATTTTTTTGTTATTTTTGTTAACTGCTAGGTATTAAAATGATTTATACTTTTTATTTAAATGTACTATATGGACACATAAGGTAATGGTAAATTATATTAATTATAAGAATTACAGAGATTTCTGCAATAAGGTCAGCAATACTAATATTTTTTTATTCTTCCAGTATATAAATACTATTTGTTTATTTTAATTGCATGGAAGTTTTTTTTTTATTACACGATTTAGGTATTTAAAAAGATGACTATATAATGTGACAATCGGTTCTTGACTATATTATTTGTTTGGATTTATGTTGTCCTTTCTAGAAAGTAGATAGTAATTATTGCACTTGTAATAGATCTAGTTTAAACTAATTTAAATATTTTAGCATTTTCTTATATAAGATTTTTAATCATTGGGTTCATGGTGGATTTATGTAACAATTGTATTATTATTAATCATTGGTTTTATATGTTTAGAAGTTGATTTCTAGTCTCCAAGCAATCTAGTCTAATTAAGAATTTTTATTTTTCGTTTCTCCTATGTATGTTTATATAGGTATAATAGATATAAATAATAAATATTATGCATATCTTTTAACTCTAAAAAATTAAACCTTTAAACATTTCTCGCGTAGTGATATTTTCTAATATTTTTATTACATACACTTGTATATATTTGTATTATACTATTGTCTCATCGATTGTTTGAGTGTTGTACATTTTTTCGATAATCTACTACGATTTGAATGGGAATCAATACACACTTTTCTGATGATGTGATGATATTATGTAGTGTTATGTAATTATTTGTTTTCTAAAATTAAATTTGTCTTGTGATCGATATTTTCTTTGTATTTTTGTATATTATTTTAAAAAAATTAATCAAAATCTTTGTCTATGTAACACTTTTTATGTATCACTTTGTTATAAGAAATTTCACTTAATACTTCTGTAACAATCATGTATTTTACTCTACTGTACACGGTAACCAATATTTTCATGGGTTTTTTTTTTTAAACGTGTTTTAGTAAAATTTGATTTTTACTTATTTTATTTATACATATTGTATACTACATGACTTTTATACAAATATTTTATCTTTGACACCAAATATACATGTTATTGTATTAACAAACACCTATAATGTATGTATATAATATTTTTATGTTTACATTTTGAATTATAGAAATGCTATACAGTAAATAATAAAATATTGTGTAATATTTATTATTTAGATTGTAAACACTTATAAAGGTAATAATATTTACGGCAATTATTATTAGCTCTATTTATTTGTAAACAAACTAATGTAACCTTTATTTTAGAGGCCTTAAATATTATTGTAATGTTACGAATACAGGGTAATGTAGTCTGCAAGAATTAATTTCTAGAGATGAATTCCAATATTATTATTATTAATTATAGAACAATTTGTTGATTATTATATTTTTTATTGCCCATGGAGGTCAATTGATAATTATTTTTATAATTATTATTTTATGTTTATTTTTTATCATATGTCAAGAAAAAAACATATGTGATTTCATATTGTAACGAACTTTGAGCTTGAGTAAAATAAGTAAAACAAATTGGTGTATGTCAATATAAACCACATTATTTAAGTAAGGTGTAAATTATAAGCAATATGTACGTATAAATAAATTGTATTTTAATATTTATTTATTTTATTCATATTCACTTTAGTATGTACTGCTATCGTAATTTTTGTAACATATTATATATTTTTTTTATTTGTAAATAAACCAAATAGCTAATTATTATATGTGCAATTATTATTATATATGGTGATTTCATAACCATGTTATGATTTTAATTGATCTGTTCAATATACATCATCCTGTCTACAGCACAAAGCATAAAACATATTGAAAAAAATAAATTAACCATTAATTTATGTTAATAAAGGTTACATATTATATCTATTATTTAAAATTGATATATTTCAATAAGTGTACATTTACTGAATTTGTGATTAATATTGTATGTATTGTTGCAGATATTTATATAAATATGAAACTATTTATTGAAATTAATCATACTTCACAGTTAGTTTTATTAAGCTTTATTTTAATTACTCGCATAATATATTTTCAATCATTGTTATATTTTATTGACCCATATAGATCCTACTATAATAAATTCAATGAATATACTTATGCTTATTGAAATGTGTTAATTTTAAATCATTAATATAATTCTTATAAAAGTAAGCAATTGGTTAATCATAGCTTTAACCAATTATTTTTCTGTTTAGCCATTTTTTACATGATATTTAATTTAATTTATTTTAATTTTTAATTTTTTGCTGTGCCCTACAAAGGGGCAATACAGTTATATTGTTATAGGTATATATATATCTTATAAATAAAATGTTAGTCTATTCCTTTATAGTTGTAAGACCATGATGCGGTTGCACTGAGTTTGGATTCGGGATATTGCTGTGGTGCAATAATATAATAAGTATTATAATTCGGAACATAGGTGTTTGTTGTGTCTACCTACGTTATATGCTCAAAGAAAACACGGATAAATGTATTGTATAATATAACATATAATATGCTTTGATCTAAAATGTATGATACGTTTCTATTGAGAAAATCGAACAGTGAAATTATATTTTAATGATTTATAATAATAATAATAATAATAATGATCGCGGACGATGACTATTATACGGCGACGATCGAGTAACAGTAGCGCATAAGTAATAAAACACAACAGAAGAAAATAATATATTTCTGGGCCAATCAAACACAAAAACACTATTATCAAACGCCTCCTCCACCGCCGAGCTCTTCTTCATACTGTTTGCGGAAACAGTCTCCCACCGGGAAGAAATCCCAACACCTTTGCTGGTACATATTCCATACGTACGTTTCTTGACCGGTATATTCCGTGTCCGGTTTGTTGATCAAATGCATTAGGAAAAACCTGTAAACGTCGTGACACGGTAATAAGCGAATTTTTGTCGTATTGAGTGGGAGAAATAATGCACTTTTCATGGTCACGTCATTAGGTATCTAAACAGTTAAAATTTTTGGGGAACCTGTAAAAGGGATGCAAAGGGAACAATTTCATTTGACCTGACCTAACGTAACACATTATACCGCTGTGGATAGTTGATCGGTGGTTACTGCTAAGTGTATACTCTATACTCTGTTCAGCGAGAGAACACGTCGTGGACTGACGATAATCGGTTCTTTTACGTATCCCCCCGCGGCACCATGTCATAGAGGAACCTGTTTCGATGGCAGGGTTATGTAAGGGAATGCGCAGAATCGGCGTGTTCTCTCACTGTATGGGTATACTCACATGTAATTGGCGAGGTTGTGCTCTTCTTGTACGTGTGTGTCGAAACCGTGCGGCACTTTGTCGAAGTAATCTTTGCCGATGCCGCAGATGAAGCAATTGGACTCCATGTCCTCCTTGACGCTTTCCAGTTGGTCACGCAGTTCTCCGAACGCGTCAATGATCAAACCTTTAACACAAGTATATGTGGTAATATGAATATTAAATTTGCTATACATATATTATAATATGCTAGAAAATATATAATATTAAATCTCTAATAATATTTAATCTATAAATATCTTTTGATTGTTTTAAGAATGTTGTGTTACCGCGAGATAGATGATTGATCCTATACTTTCGGATATCTACTTTGAAGTTTTAATTCTAGTTCCAGTCCCTATTTCGAGACATAATTATTAATTGGGAATGATTTCGTTCTTAACATTGCAATTTAAGATGTCATATTTTGACAATTTTATCTTTAATAACTTCTCTATTTTAATTATTAGATAATATAATGGCATTCAAAAAGAGTAACATAATGTTAGAAATTTAAAAAGTTATTAAACAGAATATATTTATATTTGGGAATACAAAACAATATTAGCAACCCCTCCCCTGGTCTATTCCTGTCATACCCTACACCATATTCGTATCACTATTTTGAAACACCAAATGATAATCGTGACTATACCTTGAATGATGGCCAAAAGTATAATGATGACGAAAAAAAAGAACGTGATGTCGAACATTATCCTGTAAACTTCGTAATCATCGCCGTCGGGTGATCCGATTTCGTCTCCGATACCGCCACCGGCCCTCACACCTTTATACAGATGGAACACGAAACACTAAAAAAAACCATGCGCGAACCAATGATATTATTAATATCCATTTGTTTGCGTCACACAGGGCTAGAATAGTATATTATCGTCTATCTGACGTATATTTTATCAATAACTACCGTCAACATGTCGTGACATTTTTTATCCACTTCGTCGTCTTCTTCTTGGACGTAGAACTTCCTGAAGAAGTTAAATGCAATGACCGTGTATATGTATACGATGATCGTCAAGAGCAAGACGGTCAATACTAGCTGTAACGGTGTAAAAAAATAATAATTTAAAAGACCGACATTAGCAAGCAGACGACGGGATACACCACGGAGATCACCACAGCCATATGTTATTTGAGGTGTCCATCGTATATGCCTACCTGTTTTCCGTTATGAGTTACGGACTGTAAGATAGTCCTCAGCGTTTTGAAGCCAACGGCCACGTCCAGTAGATGGGCGGCAAAGAAGAAATTGTTAAAGTTGCCCAGAATCGAAAATGTGAAATACCATAGACTGTACAGGAATGCCTGTAAAGAAAATGTCCATTTGATTTTTCTCACCGGAATATTTTAAGCTACAAAAAATTAATATAATAATAATAGTTTGAATTGTTACGACGTACGTTGTCCGTTATTGTGACCCCAGCTTTCCACACTTGATATCTCCAGTCGATGTTAATAACACTGAAACGAGAACACAGAATTTTAATTTTACATTTTCAACCGTTTAAAAAATATTGTTTGGTGACTTGATGCTCTGCAGCCAGTTATAGATTATATTTAAAGGTTTCGTTTCAGACAAATTTCTTTTTTGTGATACTTTATTATCAAAAGAATACACAACATAAACAAATTATTTGTCGTTAAACTTTCTTTTTTTTGGGGAAGAGATTGTGGTTTGATAAAAACCACTTGATGTCCTTGGATAGCCACTGATTCAGCCACATTAAAATTATATATTCTTTAATTTTCATCTGAAGTTATTTTTGTACATAAAAACAACAATAAGAACAATAAATTTAATAGGTATAACACTGTCTACTTTTTTTAAATATTTAAAATAGGTACTATATGTGAGTAATTTTTGAGATAATATAGCATAATTGGCCATACACGATGTGTGATAATTTTTAACAGCGGCTAAAATTACTTATAGACTATAGTTAGTAGTTATTATAAAAACTATAAAAAACGTATTGTTATGTATTAAAATTGTAATGAAGTTCCATTATTATCTTAAGCAGAAAAATACTCATCAAATAAAAAATTTTAATTAATTGAAAATATACTTTCAAGGTAGGTAGGTTTAATTATTGCGAACCACTTTTAGACTCTTTACATGATATTGTTAATATAGCCCATAGGCCTGGAGTGCCCAAATTTTTTTTGATTAGATGTACTAAGAATATATTTTTTCTTCAAAGATCAACTAACAAAATAAAACGTTCAACGTTGGCGTAAAAGCGTATTATTTAATATCGTTGGCCAGTTAATTATAATTTGGGGAATAGTCGCTGGTGCTAACCATAATGGTGAATATATAATTGCTTAAATATTCCAACGGTTAATACTGATCAAAATCAGCTATTTTTTTCTCAGTATTAAACTTACAAATTTATTAAGCCGGACCGTTCTTCATTTTCTTGAGTACTAAATGATGTCTTCTCCATGCCCAACAAATTACTTATGGAATCAAAGTCGTAGGTCTCACTATACTTCTGACGAACTTTTTTCTTTGCAAACTTATCCCAATAATTTACTGGAAACGACCTGACGACAATAAAATAATATCCTACAGATTGAACACCTTAAATATGTATATATGTACCTATGTGTAATGTACATGCATGCATTTATTTATGTTTTTATGTATTTCGTATGTCGGTACATAATATAGGCATTGATGCATTGTCACCGTGTGTAGAAGACCATTGCGTCACACGAAAAAATCGAAATAAGTACGTACTTGGCGGAAATCACTAGTTTATCCCAGTGTGATTTTATGTCATCGTCTTCTGGCTGTTCAACAATATACAGACCGTCGAACTCTAATCTCCTGGCAATTTCTTTTTCCCGTTTGAATATAGCCAATGGTACTTTCAGATGGTAGTATGCTATCAACATGGCCAACGAGGCCAGAGAGTGAAGCAAAGCCGCAAGCCGCATAACGTGTGCCATGTAAAAGAAGTCCTCGTTGACATGCACGAGTTCTAATGCTCCTTCGTCGTCGGCCATTTCAGTGCTATTCGAGTCGTCGATGTCGTCATTGCTGATGCCAGCCGAACCCAATGCGAACTCTTTGACGTCTCCGTCGTCTGATAGATCATCAGCTAGGGTTGTTACCTGTGTCGAGACGAAACCAAAATAGCATTATTTTTTTTTTTAAATAACACCCGATCTAACATTAAAATATAATAATTCGTATCTCGGTAAATACCTTGTAAAACAGCAGTATAAAATTAATGCAGAAAGCTAACACTAGTGCGACGTATTTCAAATTATAAAAGTTTCTTGCCAAAAAACTCAACGCACGATGCGTGTATGCGTTGATATCGATCTAAAATATGAAAAAATAAATTATTGGTATCGTGCAGTATTTAATCCAGAAAAAATATTATACATATGACTGTGTTAAAATTGTTTATAGTCAAGTAAGTTCCTCGCGGAAGTATAATGGAGGGGGGTTGAGGATGATATAAGTTTTTTTTGAATATTTATTATATTGAGAAAATATTATTATTATTGGTATTTTTATAAAGAAAATAATGTGAATAATAATTTTGTTTATGTGTTTATTTGTGATTTACAATCTACACCTAAGAAGCATAATTAGTTTATGTGTTGAAGGGTAGGAAATATTTATATTAATATTTATTAATCGTATTAGATAACCTAATGAAATGAATAAAAATAATATTTTTTTATTATTATTTGATATAATATCTATCCACAATTTTTGATAGCAATTTTTTTTCTTATTATAAAAATAATAAACTCTGGTAGAGTCATACAGGTAAATACTCATTACTATATTTATTAAATGTTCTTTAGACTAAAAGGAAATAGTAAGTTGTCTAAATAAATAAGTACTAAATTCACAATTCAAACATAAAACATTTATATTATAAAATTTAAATTATAACATTTTAGATTCTTTTTCATTTCTTTTATAGTTAAATTAAAATATGTTTAAAACGTTAATTTAATTAACAACCTTAATATCCATACATTGTGTAATTATCATGCTCTTTTATAGTCTATGGTTATAGCTGTTTATGGGATTGTACAACCTCAAGTAAAGTAGGATAATATTAGATTAACTGTGAAAAAAAATTAATTTACTAATTTAGGACAATTCTGTTATCTACCTATTAAATAACTTTTTAGTTTATGTTTTTAATTAATAAATTTATCTATAATTCTTGAATTATGTTTTTAACGATCAAGGCGCATATTAAAAAATCTGCACTATCCCTCCACACGACAAAGTCATTTGACCATCATTTTAGTTTCTGTATCGGCTATAATATCCATCTTCTTAAAATACTTCATAGAAAAATTAAATTAAACCATCAGTTTTTATTTTTATACACGAAACGATTAATAAATTCGTCTTTATCACGATCTAATATGTATTTAATTTCGATTGTTAAAAATTGTATTTTCTTAATTAAATAGGTAGTACGTGGTATTCGATCTAATGGAAATATTATACGCCAGCAGACATAGAATAAATACCGTAGAAAATGCACTAGGATTTTCGACTGAGTTCTTTTGTTTGATTTCTGCTTCTACTGCTGCCATAACGGCTTGTTGTTGAGCTAAAACTTCGGGGCCGGCAATAGAATCTTTTCTAGCGGACTCGCCTCTATAAATCAAAACAAACAGCGATATAGAAAAAAACTTAAAATAAAAAATTACTAAACTAAATAATTAAAGTTATATCAATGTTTAAAATTGTTATTAGGTACAAGGCAATTTATTTCACACATTGTTCTGATAAAAAATATTTATTTTATTTTTATTTGCATGTCTCACGAGAAACGACTTACTTTAAAATCGTTATCGCCTGAGCGTAATAATGTACTAAAGCAGTATAGTAGGTATACATTTTTGATTCTTATAGGTAACCTTTGATTTTAATTTAACGTATTTAGAAATAATATTTTCTGGAAATATGAAGAAAAATTATACTTACGTAGTTACATTGGTAGTATTATTATATAATAATATAATATATTAAACGTTTTTTGCACTCATTAAGACTTATGATTTATATACATTTATTTATTTTGTTTAAATATACATTGGTGTTATTATTGAATAACACATTATGATATATCTCGCATGGCCTATCGTATGTGTTAAGGCGAGCTTATATATTTTTAATACATATTATAATAGGTATGATTAATTTATTATTAACATGAATGTTTTGACAATAATTTTTTTCTATCGTATGATTAAAAATGAGGATATGTGTGTACGTTTAAAAACAAAACATTTTGTAATGGTAAATTAAGAAGCTCTTAAAAATATAAGAAAAATATATTCAAAAAGAAATATTTTGAAAACCATATATTTACGATGTACTAAAAAAATGTGTCAAACGTTTTATTCAATATGTAAAAAAATAAATACTTTTTCTTACTTTTAAGAATACAAATGGTAAGTGTAATAGTGATTTAAGGCTGTAGGATATTGTAGAACTTGTCTGATATATTGGGTACCTAATTACCTATTTGAATTGAAGGTAACATCAACCGAGGTGTTTACAAAAAGATCAAGACCAACTATAGTCGATTGGTATAATTTATATCATGACGCAGCAGTACCTATTCTTTATAAAAAGTATCTCAAAAATGTGAAAAAATGGGAATTCCTGGAAATTCCTGGAAATTGACTGGTATAATTGTATGAATAAATGAATAAGTTCAAGATTAAAGGAAATTTAATCGCTGAAGATTTCGTTTTGAAGATCACAAAACTGATGAAGTAAACAATCAAAATTATAGTCAACGAATTCAAGGGACAAGGATTTTTGGGAAGACGTATTTTTAAAGTAGAAAAGCGAAATTAGAATACCAATTTTATTAAATTAAGTTGTATATGGTATATCTGCTACTATATATATATATATATATAATTAATATATATATTATATGTTTATATATTCCGACAAATGGCGGGAAAACTCAACTTTAAATTGACATGGATTTATTCATAAGATGGTTAATCATTTGAAAAATTTTATTGACTTAATAATTGGTGTCAAGACTTAAACGATAGAAACGCTTCGGAGATACGTGAATAAGAAATATAACATTAAAACAGTGGAGCCACTGATATATTAAAAGTTTAGAACCCTAATATTCAGGAATAATGGTGGCGCCCAGCCCTGGTTATTCAGAAAAATGTTTGGAATCATTCTTCGGGGATGTAAGAAATACGCAAACATAATCTACACATAATTAATAAAGAAATTAACAAAGTAGAAACACTGCATTATAAAAATAAGATAATGTTCATTTGTAGATAACATAAAAACAACATAAAATTATGATAGATAAAATATCGTCTGAGTGTCGGAATAATGTTAGTTATTTCACTATGGACTCACACTAATAGATCAACAAACGATGCTTGTGGTTCGGAACCATCTTCCAATTTCACGCCGTCTTCTTTTTCGTGGTTCTCCGTCGATGTTTCGTCTTTATCGTCACCGACTATAGTTGATTTTAAATGTTTCGAATCAGTTGAACCAGAATTTTTTCTCCTACAATTAAATATTATATAAATTTATCGTTTAACTAATAGGTATACAAAATGAAAACGTGTCTAGAAAAATACATACATATTAATGCCATCTGTCAGAGTTGACGGTGGTTCGTCCAATCCCGAAGATGGTAATGCAGGTAGCATTCTGAACGATCCACTCTTTTCTTCTACAACTTCTATAGTTGTTTCTTCGGATTGCGTGCCACTCATTAATTGCATGAGAATACGAGATATATATCTGAATGAACGTAACAATTGTGTTGAACATAATATACATTTTTCATTATTAATTATTTTGGATTGTAAAAAGAATTAAGAATTGCCATCGTCTCAAACATATAAAATAACACCTTTATAATATAATATATAACATTTTAACCTGTATACATTATACAGTATATGTGTGTATACAGTAAAAAGTCAATACCTAGCCCTAATGACTAATTAAAAATGAAGTGTGAATATTTATTGTCGTTGTTTAAATATAATATATGACTAACTGCAACCTTTAGACCAAGATTTATGAATAAACAAAATATGATTTAATTTTTTTTTCATGTTTCAAAAAACAATTTTTTAGGAAATTTAAAAATTAGTTATTTTATAGAGTTACTTATTGATAATATTGAAAAAACAATTTTGAAATCAGTTAAGATTTGAATAAATAAGAATAATTCATAGCTTAAGAAATACAGAAAATTGTAAAGTATTATACGGTTAGGTTAGACATTGATTATAGAATAAACATTATAGAATTTATTCTATAATCAATGGGTTAGATTAGTAACTTATAGCTACTTATAGCTACTTATATCTATTAAAAAGTTTGAACATAGTAATATTTTACAATTTACTGTATTTTTGTAATTCAATAAATTATTAGATAGATTTCATTGTTTTCGTCTTACAAATGTATAACATAGCAAATCTGAGTGCAGGAGAATTATCTTTGTGTCGTTACTTGTTTAGTTTCAATATTATAGTGAATAGCCTATTAATCATTTTTAAAGACATACAAAATTAATATTACCTATGCCATTTTATTAGATTTTGCAATTGTTATTTTTTATTTTAAAGTGAGTTATAACAAAATAATGCAGTTATATAAAATAATACAATTTACTATTTAAAAATAACCATAACTCGTTTAAAATTTAAATATCAATAAAAGCCTCCGACATGACTAAAAAAAATATTATTCTTTCCATTGAATTTGATAACAGGACAATCATCAACCTTGTATTACAATTAATGTCACAAAATGAATTCTACTTAACAAAAATTTGGTATGTTGTAATATTTTGTATGACGGGGACAAAACATCCTTTAAATGTTCTTAATTAAATAATTTTTTATTAAATATAGCAAACCTTAACACGTAAACTCCGCTGTATCCAGTGTAGAATATTAAATAAAACCATAGTTTGAAAAATGAAGTAATCAGTTCAATGACACTCATTTGTTGAATTTCATTGATTTTGTTTTTAATATTTGTAGGCGATAACACAAAGAACAATAGATGGAATCCATATTTTATAGCCTGCATGCCTCTTCGAATAGGATCTTTTGCCGTCCTTTAAACACAAGTTAAAATCGTCAATCAATAATTAATATAAATATAGATTTTATACATATACAATCTAAAAAATAAAATGTAGACACTTAAAATTTAGTTTGTATCGCTAGGTTATAATTAAAAAAAAATTTTTAATTGCCAAAAAGTTGTTAAAATTAATATTGTTTTAATTTTTTTTGCATTCCACGAGAAATGTTGTAGGTATTTATTAAACTACAAGCAATAACATACTAGTTATATACTAAAGAATTTATTAACAAACATACCAATCTAATATGCATAATTTTACAATAATACAGAAAACTGCTGTATTTTTATTTAACAAAAAGAGCTGCTTTTATTTTATTTTAATATTATATACCTCCCTATACAATTATACAATCTACACTTTACATACTACCATTGATTTTAAATAGTATTATATTATTATAATACTATTTAATCAATGATACTAGATACAAAATATTACAGTACCTACAAATGTTTATAGTGTTATATTTTTAATTTTCGAAAAACTTTTTACTCTAAACATTTATTAAAAAATGTTTAGAGCGCAATCAGTTTTTGAACATTTAATTAACGTGTTTCTTTTCGCATCAAATAATTATCACTTTTCTTAAGTGAATATGAGCGTAAAATTTAAAATTACTTATACAACAATCAAGAAAATATTATTTGTCGGTTTATGCAAATACATCATAAGTTACAAAGTCATCTTACTTGTTTTCTTCGTCATCAGCAAGATAAGTGTATGCTGTTTTTCTAGATTTTCCACCACCTATTCCGGATCCATCATCAACTGCCATAAGACCACTGGCGTGTTGCATTTCAAATATAGCGTCTTCACAGAAATTAACAAAAGCTTCTAATTTCTCTTTATCGCCACCTTCGGTGACGATTGAATAAAAGAACGCACGTTTTGATTCCTAAATTGCATTACGTACGTAAATTATACGTAAGTATAAAGATAGTAGGATAATTATACGAAACGTATTTATTCAAATTTACTATTTTTTAATTTAATATTCATTAATTCATATTAAGCATTACACCTACCCTAATTTGTGGTTTTAACCACTGTTCGATGTTTGATTCTTTAATTTCAAAGTACACTCGTTCTATACGTTTACTTCCTCCGAGAATTTCAATTCTTCCGAGGAATGGTTGGAAATAGTTCAAAACACTACTAGCTGTTTCTAGGAATCTTGTTAGTCTAATTTCATAAATAACAACATTTTGTTAAAAAAAATTACTTGAACTAAATATTATATTAAGTATATGTACATAATATTGTCTAATATTTTATATTGAGATATTATGGAAAGTTTAAAAATTTACCTAGGTTCATTTGGCATGTGTTCCGATAGGTTAGTCAATAATACGGCAAGATTGAAACCAATTTCTTTGGATGGCTCGTGGAATTGATCCGTGAAGCCAATGTAATCAATTTTCCCGTCGTGATTAGATTCACAACATTGTAACATAAATTCAATTTCCTCTCTGAAAATTATAAAATTTATGAGTGTTCATCGTGAAATAACTTTTTAACAATATTGATGAATTGGTTTTTTTTAATAGTAAGACATACGCAGTGTAGCTTTTTTGTTGTTCCATTTTTTCTTTAAAATCTTTTGGATGTACCCAACCATCGTTATTGGGATCAATTTCCTATAAAATATAACAAATGTATTTCTAGTAAGAATCATACTAGCGATATAATTTATTTTCTAACGTTAGACGTCAGTAAGATTTGTTCTGATAAATTAAAATTTTAATATAATTGTATAGTTATAAATTATAATACTGTTATTTTAAGTTTTATTCAACTACCGTGAAGCTTGTTGAACTCGTTAAATCTTTAAGTTTCAGGAACATGTCGAAGTATTTCAATATCAACTAGAGTTAAAAATGAAAATATGATTAGTTATTTTGAATTAACTTTTAAACAAAAAATTTTGTACCTCGACATTTGACGCTGATTCTACTAAAGTATCCACCATTTGTTTGCCAATTGTTCCATTAACAACGTTTCCTGTACAATTAACATTTATTTTTATAATCGAATTACAAAATGTATAGTAAGTAACATATTTAATTAATTAATAGATTCTAATTAAAACGTGTACGATTATAATATGTGATTATTATATATTCATATCGTATCATTATGTAATATGAATATATTCTCTCAGAATAGTCAGAAAATCAGAACATCTGACATTGAAATATATTAATCAAGATTTTGTTTAATCAAAGTAATATTACAATATCTATTCCAGTTTAATCAGTTAGGTACGTCAATAAACATCAATATAAAGTCAATTGTTTAGAAATATATTATATATATTATTTTTATATCGGTTTTTTTGCTTTCGGTGCAAACAATGTTTGTATTTTATTTTTCTGGATCATATAACATTTTTAGATTGATATACCTAATATAGGAAAATATGGAAAAATAACACGTAATGTATTAATGTCCTCATATTTAAGTTTAAGTTTTTTAAACATTTAAGTTTTTATTACATGGCGTAATATTTGTGTAAAAATAACAGGTAAAGACTTTAATTTTAAGTGTTAAAAATATTTAAAAGTTATTTTAACATGTATATATCTATAAGTATTATTACATAAAATATTTTTTTAAATAAGGTGCAAATTTAAAATTTTTTAAAAAACACATTTTTATTAGGTATTTAACTTTAGTTATAAAAAATGAAATCTAGCTTTCTTTTGTATCTTGATATACATATTATTATTTATTATCCTGTTAAGTCAGATATGTGTCCATTTTTATTACCTTCTAACATAGACAGCATCATCGTAATCATATCTTTTTGTAAATTTAAAAGTTCTTTCAGTAAATCTACTTGACTAGAATGTTTCGACAATTTATCTTGCATGTGTGAAAACAAAAACAAAAACCCTCCAACAGCATCCCATAATCTGGAATGAGCTAGGGCCTGTTGATTTTGAGTACACGGTCCTTGAATTACTTCAGATAGTGTATTAAAAACTTGGCTAGCAACACCGATTGCTTTGAAGAAATTTGCTTTTCCTGCTGGATCGATTAGCTCTTTGCTCGAATAATGCCAATAAAAATCCATTATAGATTCCTGAAATTGTTGCCAGTCACAGATTATTTATTATTATTTATTTAATTTTAAACACGTCTTTATACTTGAAGCCTAAGTAAATAATCCACTGTACAAATTACAACATTTACAGTCGTAGTATTTCCTGCTTGTGTTCTTAAATAATTTTGCCATTCTAAAAAAACATTTTGTAAACATTTAAGAGTCGCTTAAAAAAAAAATATAAAATAACAAATGCTTATAATACCTAAATTATGTCCCTCGCAAGTTAATTGAATAAATCTGAATAAAGTACAAGTAAACTCTGCATCGTGCATATTTTTTTCACCAGCAGCGCCTTCAGATCCTACTCCTAAACCTTCCGCTTTGGTATTTCTCTCAAAAGCGTCCAAATCAAGAACACTTAAGAATAAAAACAAAAATAAAACTCATAAATTGATTATTATAATATAATTGTTTTTTATTTCAATTAACAGTACCTGCACGAGTTCATTAAACCAGCAACTGAAGTAAAAAATCCAACATCTTTCTTTTCTTTTAAATGATTTAACATACCCTATCATAAAATGATTTTATTATTAAACATTAAATATTTAACAAGAATTGTTTTTATAATAACTAAAATATATGATAAATAAAAATTTGAATATTGAAAAAAAAATTCATTATGATTATCGATTATATTTACCATTTGAATATCTAAATTACCGCCACGGAGAACTGCGATTCCCAATTGAAGCGTTTTCATAACCATTTCACTGGGTATACCTTTACAAGCTGATATGTGCAACAAAACCATTTCTGCGACACCACGGTTGGCCAATCGAGCTTGGTGAAACAATAGTTTTTGTTTTTCCATTTCTTGTTCCTATGCATAATATTATATTAAATACATTATTAGATAGGTACCATTAAGTTTACAACACAAATATTAACACTTACATGGATAGAAGCGCCTCCTTCTTCATCTCCGTTACCATTTGAACCTTCTTCTTCATTATTACCTTCTTCTTCTTCTTCACCACAAGACCTAAAGATAAAATGTTTATTAACCGACGTGATGATCAAATAAAATGTGCAATGTGTTGAAGATTCCGATAAGAATACTATAACACATAATTTGCTTAATTAAATTGAGTTTTATACCATATATTAAGTGAAGCTGAACATATACAACATATTATTAAACTTAAATTTGAAATACATTTTAAAATTGCAGTGTTTATTATAATTTATAACGTTTCACTTATTATACTAATTTAAAAATCTATGGTTTTAGCAGACATGTCTTTAAATTTAACTATTATACAAAATGATCAGTACTTACTTAGCTAAAATATCCGCATAAGACATATAAAGAGGGTCTTCTTGTAAAGCACCACTTCTTTCAGTCATGGCTCCTCGGCAAAAAGTTGTTACCATTTGATTTAGTGGATCTGCCATTCCTTCTTCTTCTTCCTTGTCACGCTTTTTAAGTTCCGCCTCTTCAAATGATTGCTAAAATAAATTATATTTAATATTATTGTGTTATTTAATTTGATAGCAGAAAATATTGATTAAAACTAAAACTGACTGTGAGATCTTCAATCATAACTTCTTGTCCAATATTTTCATCTTGAAGCCAAAGTTCATAAAATGAACGAACGAATATATTTACTGCACGGTGTCTAAAATTTTTAAATGACCAAATTTTAATTTTAATATCATTTTAACAATTAGGTACAGCAGTTTATGTTTTATATTAACAGCATTATTATTATTAATTAATTATTTGTAAAAATGAAAGAAGCAAAGTAATAAAAAAACATACCCATTTATATTCATATCTTATGATTTATGTTATATAATATTATTATTGTTGTATACAGTAGACTTTTGATAACCTTATGTTGAAGAATTATTTATTAACCATCGCCCTCGAAATTCACATTAAAAGTGTAGGCGTGTAACCCAAGATTTTTAGATTTTTGATAGTATTATTATACTAGGTTTATTTTGCAGCTCCCCTTGATTTATTGATTATTATGATAATCTACTGTATACTTGTTGTACATGCTTGCATATAGTATTAACTATTATTATAGTACGTTAGTATATCTAGGGAACTAGATACCTAATTAAAAACAAAAGTACTTTGTCGAAATACACAGATAAGAGGATTTTGGTAAACCGAAGCTAATAATAAATTAATAACTTACAAAGCAGAGACATTGAGTATTTACTTAAAACCAAGCAGGTGTTAGAGGTACCTTTTTATGCAGTATATTGGAGTCATTCTAAGACAGGCTATAGCGGCTCTTTTTCTGGCAACCGATAATATCGTTCTCCATCCCAGCCGATGCATTTGGTTATTATTGTGAGACAACTACATATAGCATACAATTTCAAAAAAAATAATCTTAGGTACACACAATTAGGTACCTATGTAATAAAAACGACGTCACGGTTAAATAACTATTATAATAGTATCGTAGCCAGGATTTTATTTCGAGGAGAAAAGAAATGGCATTTGAATTTTTACTAATATGTAATATACTAATATCTGTTATATATGCATATTAATATAATAGAATAATTATAATTATGTATTATTTATATGGGATATGCTATATGCATTTATATAATATAACAATATACTGATATGGGATATCTAAATATTATCAGGATACATACACCTGGCTACGACACTGGCTGATCGCTTCATCATAAGACACATAAGGATAATAATTGACAACAACAGGTAGGTGGTAGCTAGTAAATTTAGGTAAGTAGGTATAGGTACCTTCAATACAGTACAACACATGACTAGAGGCAAATAGACGTAACACAATTTAAATATAATAACATTTGTACGAATATACATCTTGACATACATTGGTTTGATAAATATAATATATATTATATACTATTATTAATAATCAATAATTACTGTAAATTACATATAGGACAATATCCAAAGAATTAGTGAATTATTTATTATAAAATATATTTTTATATAGTACACTTGTTTATTTGAATAGGAGGTAAATTTATTAAACTGCAAAGCAAACGTCAAACCGATATTATTCATTTTATACAGAAACAAGAACAAACAATTATTATTATCAATTAGAAAAGCTGTAAAAAAATAGGCTCAATAAAATACACAACGGATGAATTATGTAATATTAAAAGCCTCTAAAAGACCTGGTCAAAGCGTGGAGTGAGAGTTGTCGGAAACAAGCAATTACGGCTCTCTTACGTTGCGTCGATACAACTGATCGATAAATCGCCTTGCTTTGAAGCTGAGGATGATCAATCTAGCAAAACAAAAAAAAAACATACTAACTAGGTTATTGCGTTGAGCTACTTCACTTTGAATCTACCTAGACATCAGTGTATAAATTATTAAAATTAATTCGCAATTAAGTTTAACAAAATAAAATGCATAGGCATGCTTGTTTCTACACAAATAATTTATTTTATTTAAGATAATATATATTATAAAGAGATGAAAATTTTGAAAACATCTTATATAGATAAATTTGTCAATGAATATAAGTCATGTAACTATTAAGTTGTGTACCTACCCTGTAATTAATATTTGTTAGAGTAGGTTAACAATGTTAAATTATAATATATAATATGCCAGTACTATATCTATAAAATAAATGCAGTTAAATTATTACTAATTATAATTTAATAAAAAAAAACTATTTTATTTAAATTATGTGGGCAGTTAGTGTTTTTAAATTTGTATTTTTAAATTGAAAAGGCTGGAAATTGTTATTGATCACAACAATGTAATGATTATTATATTTTATCTTGATTATGTATACCAATATTATGTATTTATTATAAATAAAATATTTAATTATAATATATGTTATTACTCATACGTACATAACACATATAAATAGTATGTTACACGATAAAAAGTAAAAATATGTACTAAGTAAAAGTCCACTTAGAAATAGGTAGGTTATATGTTAAGATGCTATCTTGTATCATGTTTGCAGATAATTCAACAACTAATGGCTAATACTATTTTAATTTTAACTATTTTAAAATATTTTATTTTATTATTTTCTTTAATATCATCTGACGAATGACAACTGAAGTTGAATATTAATTCAAATTTATACTACCTATTAATAACACCGATAAAGATTTAATTCAAGTGTTCGTTCGATTACTGATTAAACACAACAACTGTATAGATTATATTATTACATAATACATAAAAACGTAATTTTCGTATCTATAATAATTAAGTACTGTTCGTAAATCGTAATAGGTACAGCGAGTAAATACTGTATACTAAAAATCGTACTAATTCTACGAAATTTGTTAGTGATTATTACTGTATTTATTATTACTTGTTAGTATTTTTTTTATATCTCACCAAATTGTCCCACTTATAACTTGAGCAATTATTTCGGTTCATATAAAAAAAATTAAAAGTTTATTTTCAATAAATATGTAAATATTTATGTGTGACTGACAAATTGCCGACTAGAGACTGTGTGATACTCCTAGCTATAATGTTACTCAGTAAATTTCGAATTCACTTAAAATCGTGTGGATACTGTGGCAAAATATAAAAATTGAGTCACATCAAATAAATGCATACAATTCATATGATGAATTTCGATAATTATTTGTTCTTTTAATTCGTTTTGATATTTAAAATTATTGAACAAAAATTTAATTGAATAGTACATCAAAAATACTATTATTGACAGATATTCTACCAGACGATTCTTAAAAAAAAAAAAAGTTTTATAATTTTGACATCTCGTTCCTTTAGTTTTTTAATTTGCATTCGATTCGCGTTTTTTTAGATAAACAAAATATACATATTATAAATACCAAAACAAATTAATTGCATTTACCTGCTATAGTTATATTTAATTTTGCTAATTTGAAATCAACATGTTGCTTATATATTTTCGATATTCTTAAATTGCTATAAGTATAACTTATGATGAATTTCATTTAAATTTTTGAATGTTTTAATTGAGGATAAGTTTTTTTTATCAACATTTATAGAAAAATAACTAAAAAATTTCAAAAATTTTAAATTTCAAATGTCTGTAAATAGTTTAAAATTAATCTAAATATTTCGATTTGTCATATAAGTTCATTGTGTGTAAAAAATAGTAGTAGTACCTAAGACCTAACAGCCTGATAGTGGAATGATTCAAGTTTCTGTGGTTAATAGTTTTTGAATAATAATAATAATAATAAAATAACAAAAACTGTTTGAAGATAAATCGTTATTATAAAACTTATGAACTTTCAAATTCATGATTTTTATGCCCATTGTAACCAAATGATATAATTATTATCAATTGCGAATGTGTATTATTATAACTAAAGTGTATAATATAAGCATAACAAAGGCGTGCGTACATTTGTATGGTTCGCTTATTTCCGCATGCATGTGGTCTTTGTCCATAATTTTAAAAAAATGGCAGAAACTTAAGAGGTTTATTTTAAAAATTATATTGCTTGCATGAGTATTTTAAATAAATAATAATATCCAAAAAAAGGTTGGTTATAAACACATTTTCTTTATCTTATTTAAAGCATAGAAAAAAAATTAAACCATTTATAAAATTATATATTATTTTAAAAGTAAACTATAATAGGTATTTAAAATAATATTCAGTTATATTATTTTATTTCATAAAACTACAACTCTGTAATTAGCAAGGTTGGGCATTAACGAGTTAAAAAGTAAAAGTTAAGTTACTTTTATTTTCATGAGTAACTTCTAACTTGCCTAGTTATTTTTTTTGAAAATCACGTCAATTTATTTATTTTTCCTAATATAAATTTCATAGATTTACAATTATATTTTGATTTTTATAACTTATGTATATATATATAATTATCTGAAAAATCAAATACTATATGTGTTATTTTATTTTGTATTCTAAATAAGTTTTAAATTGTAAACTGTTGCAAGTGTTCTGCATTATTTCTGTATTTAAGATTTCAATAGGTATTAAAATAACGTAATAAGTACTTAGTTACGAGTAAATAACGAAAAGGTTTAATATATAATGATAGTACTAAGTTGTTATAAGTAATAAATTATTATATTTTAATTACTAATTCACAGAAAATATGTTAATATAATACTATTTTTAAACAAAAACGTCATAGGACTATAGAGGTAATCATAGGGGTTTTGTTGAATTTTATAATTGATTAAAGTATGTAAGTACCCACTGTAATTAATACAATTACATACATTTTTAAAAAATAGTAAGACCACTATTATATTAAGTTATTTGTTAAGCTTTAATAAAATGGTTTGATAATTAATTTTACATGAAAAAAAAGTAACTTATTTTTAACTAAGTTACTTTTTTTTAAATTAACATTTAACTTAATTAACATTTAACGAATTAAATAAAAAAGAAAAGTAACTTTTAACTTTAAACTTAATTTAAATTTTTCTATATTAACTAAACTTAACGAGTCAAAAAAATTAATTATCTTGCCCAGCCTTGGTAATTAGAACATTTAAAACTCATGTTTATTAAAACCAAATATTAAACTAATATTTGCATGATTTGCAAATATCACAATGTTGGGTTTTTATTGTTAAACTCAATTTTAATTTAATATAATAATAGATCCCCACGCATATTGAAAAAATTGATAATATACAATTTAATATAAAAATTATTTGAAAAAAAGAATACACTAATTTTGTTTTTATTAATTCATTGGATTATTTTTTTTGCGATAAAATTATTAAGAGTCCAATTTATTTGACCAGATGAATTTTTTTGCACGACTGTGACATAATATATATTTAAAAAAAATATAATTTTACAAATTATATTATTTACCATGTGCAATCCATAAAGAACTTTAGCCATAGCTACAATTCTATCAGCAACCTCGTCGACTTGTTGAGGTTTAATTTCAATAGTCCCTTTTTTACTTCCTAGCTTTGAGTATAAATAGTGTTGCCAGGACATTTCGTCAGCCGGGTCCAATTTATCGGGTAATGTTAATTGAATTTTAACAAATTGTATTACGTCGTAATCTGGCATTCTCTAAAATTAATTTAATCGAAAAAAACAAATAAACATAAAAATATCATTTATTATAATTTATACTTATATTTTTACTTTTAAGAATCTATCCTTGCAATGTTGAACTAACTCTTGTTCTCTTCCGGCGAACAAATTTAAACCAACTGGCAATAATCGTTTAAGACATGCAACCATCAATGATGCTTGAATTTCTTTTTCCTTGTCACGTTTCTTATCCCTATGCTTTTTCTTTTTCTATTAATCAAAAATAAATAAAGTAAAATATAAGCTATACAAATGGATAAAAATAAAATTTTGAATCATACCTTTCCAGATGACCCTCCTAACGATGTTTCTGATATAACTGCCGATCTCCGTGTAGCTGTTGGCATAATAAGTATCATGTTGTCAATTTCATTCGCAGAAATAAAGTTTTGTTCTTCTCGTAAAAAGTATTGAGATTTAGACCAAATGTTGAATATTTCAGATACGTGATTGTATAAATCTTCAGCATATGATATGTTATTACGTAACCAGTGATTACGTTGAAGATCCACATATTTTATGAGGAGTGGATAAAATGCATAAATATCTCTAACAACTAATTGCCAATCTTCTTGTATTTGCGCTTCGATCTACAAAAATAAATTCATGTATAAACCATAAAAATTAATGAATTATAAAGTTCTAATTAGGTTAATTGAGTACTTGGGATGTATCATCAGTTGATGATTTTATAAATCCTCTTAACGATTCTTCTTTATGATACAATGTTTCTGTACGTTTTTTAACTCGTTCCGCAAGTGGTAAAAATGGATCCTTTAATAATTCTTCTGAAGAATTAATAATTATTTGTTGTGTATAAGCTGTAATGGTATTGAAAATATTATAATTTATTATGAAAATCACTAATATTAGTTCATAATATGTATATATTAAGATGAGATAATATTAGTAACTATTAATAATTGATAGTATTAACCTGCAATTTGTGTCATCCAAGGAGCATTATCATTCCCAATATTTTTTTTTATTAATTTTAAAACATTTTTCAATAGACAGTTCATATGTTCACTAGTCACCATTGTGACATGATTACTGAAATCAATATTACATTAATCAATAAGTATGAATTATTCAATAATAATAAATAGAATTTAATATTAAATTATTACAATCAATTATAATTTTTATCATAGGACTTATAAAACAGTATTAAAAATAAAAATTCCACTGTATATTTTATTATGCCTATAACTCTTTTAAGTTAAATATATGAAAATTAGCTTAGAAAATTGATGATCTATATATTTTAGAAATTTCTATAACATTATATTATATTATATACACACATGAATAATCATTTTTCTATGTCGTGGGCATAAAGTCAACACTAAATTTATATTTTCAGTCTGGATTTTTTCAACTATAATCTGTTAGACGGCGCACTGTATAGGCAATATAAGAACATTATAGTTTTGAATCAGAATATTTATTGAGAAGTATCGTTTTATTAATTGACATGACATGTATGTATATTATTTATAGTTTTAACATTTTCTATCCATATATTGTTGTTTTATAATCATGTAATTTAATAAGTTTGAATTCCCATAAAAGAAATGACGATTGATGTTAGGTCTTGTCAGCAGTTTAATAAGTTTATTATGACTAATTGATTTGTTTGTAAATGCATATAGTCTAAATAATCACTGACCGTCTAAATGGGATTATTATTCTTGAAAATTACTTTTTTTCTTTCTGCCTAATTATATGTGTTGACAAACATTGGCATAGTCAGTTTAAATTAAAACTATAAATATAATGTGTAAACAAATATTACGTTTATAATCTACATCAAATAAATTATTATAAATTATTTTTAAAAATTATGGATTACAATTAAAAAAAAATTACAGATTTATAAATCGGAGAAAATAAAAATACTATTAAAATAAATGCTTGTATTATTAACTCATTTAAATTCCAAGTACAGTCAATAGATTCAAGATTCATAACATTTAACTAGGTATTTGAAATAATATGACCGATTTTCTATTTGGTTATTTTTTTTATTTTTTATTTGAAGGTTTTAGTTATTGCAATAGTTACCCTGTGGTCAAAGCAACATTATCTGGACCTTGTGCCCACCAGTACGGTAAGTACGAACACAACAATGGTAAAATAACATCAATGATATGTGGTGCGTCTGTATATGTTTTTTCTGATTCAATAAACTGATCAACTTCATTTATTACTGTTTCTAAAGTGGGCATGGTGCCTTCCATTCTTGACATTATGTCTAAAAAACAAAATCATGTCATGGGTCATACAACAACATATTTGTTAAATATTGTAATGAGTTTCACCTTGAGCTTCCAATGAACTATCAGCAAATCGATTAAGAAGTGAATATTGATTGTGTTTATTCAGATGAGGTTCAAGGAAAGCTACTGGGAATGTTGAACTGAATGCACCCAAACAACTACCGAACGCCGGACGATGTCTTTCCAACTGTACTTTTAAATATTTTCTAAATTACAATGAACTATTAGTAGAGAATTATATCTATGAAATTTTTATTTTAAATTTTCTTATTACCTATCATGTGTCAAAGACGTATCTGTACCAAGAGTATACAAACTACTCAACATTTTATAAGCTGCTACTTGAATTTCGTTCACTTTTTTAAATAAAATTTATATAGAAATAAATTGTATATAATAACATAAAAATGTAACAATATTACTTACACAACAGCTCATTTCCATATTCGTATGCAGCTAAATGATCAAAAAGTGACGATAAAACCGGTAAAATTACGTCATTAACATAAAATAGTGAAGTCGATGTTTTCAAATGAGTTCCTCGTAGATAGCAATAACGGCTCTAAAAATAGTAAGCACCATAAAAATATATTTTAATAAATAACCTAAATAGAATTAAAAGTTTTTGTATAATAATCGTGCATACATCGTGTAAATTTTGAATTGTATGTTCCAAATCATCAGCAATGTTATGGAAAAATGTTAGCATTGAAGTTCTAATAAATTCAGGACAGTTTTTCACAAGTGACCTATATATATGAAATATTATATTATAACGTAAATTTTTGTTATTGGTAACAATTTTCGAATTTACTTGGCATCGATAGCTTTAACAAGTACTTGTAGACATCGTACGGTTATACGGACATCAGCTCCGAAAGCCATTAGCTTAGATCTCAATAGATTTGCTAACTTACAAAATAAACTAAAATACAAAATAGTTATAAACTCATAAAATACATAAAATATTCGTATAAAAAAATTACTTTACCTGGCGACCATTTCTTTTTCCTTTAACGAAGCTGCGCCCAAAACACTTGAAGCCGTTGCAACCGTTATGAAGTAATTTCTATGAGTGCTAAAATATTTCTCGACTAACGGTAGTACAACCTAAAATTCATAAAGTGAATACTTTGTATATTTCGTAAAAAAAAAATTCAGACATACTTTGGAAAAAAATTTAATATCTCTTGTACAGATTTTGAAACTAGAACGCCTGCTAAATGTACCCGAAGGTTTTAAAAGTTTCATATTTATTGATGCTCTGTCAATGTAATGAATCAATTTTTCTAGCAAACTGTAAGAAAATCGAAGTTCCCCTGTTGACGCAGCAGCTAATTGTTCAGCTTCTGAGGGTCCTCCATTACGATTTGGTCTAAAAATTAACGATAACTCATTATTATTTAACTTAATTTTATAATATAGCTAATAATTAAATAAATGATTTTATGCGTCTACCTGTGTAATTTATAACCTTGGTACTGCAAGTACTTAAGGAACTCTTGTGAGCGTTCTCGGTCTTTTTTCTTCTCTTTATCGGTTAACAAATCATATGGAACTAATTGATTATGAATACCCCCTCCTAAATTTACAATTATTTTATGATTTAGGATTCCTTTAAAACATAATAAAAAATTTACCACACAGCATAACTTCTTCTTTTTTTTTCTTGGCCCAAATATCATGGGAGTTTTCTGCTAATCTTTCCGCCATATTTTGCATTTCTCTGGTGAGTGTAAGGTTAGTCATGTCTATGGGATTTGGATGGTAGTCAAACGGTGTTACATTGTCCTATAAATATATATTATATCTATTCAGTATTATACTATCACTAACATATGATACCTATGTATAAACTAGTAAACTACACACATTAGATTTTGATTGACGTCGAACAGATCCTCTATTGTTCAATGGTGCATCGTTCTCAGAATGTTCAATACTCCATCCTATTGCAAGTAATGCTTTGAGAGACTCTCTTACAGGTTCTTTGTACAGTTCTTTTTCCTAATACAATTGATATCAGAAATAATTTACTTAACATCAATAGTATTTTCAGTTTTAAATAAAATTTGTTTAAGAAAAATATTGATTATTAAACATAACGTTTATAAAAATAAAAACAAAAAATATAGTAAGGGGGTTTTATTATTTTTTTTAAAACTAAAATAACGACAAAAACTTACGTATTCAGTCAACATCATATATGGTTTAAGCCGAGGATGACTTTTATTGACATCATTAAACTGTTCTCCATAAACCCATCCATTTTCCAATTTACGATTTGCCCATGCATCGTGATAATGTTCTGAGAACTTATGTACAATGGAGTTCAAGTCATTATCAAGGACAATGCTAAATAAAATAACCGACAATTAAAACAATATTGTTACAATTTTAAAAAATCTAATTAAAGAAAATACCTATTCGTGTTTATTGGTTGTGGATTATAAGGTCCATCGGAAGGGCCTTGAATATTCTGTTTTGAACCGTACCATTCGTCATCATGATTTTTTGACAATGAATAATCTGGGGGTAAAGCACATCCAATTGCTGATAAGCAAGGTAATGCTTTTCCAAAAAGCTCTGGATCGTAGTCCTATACATATTAAAAATACAGTTAATAAATCTTATACAAACTGAAGCAAAAACAAAATATACCATTTTTGATAAAGAATCAAATATGTTACTAAATAACATCATGGTTAATCGTTTTTCTTCATCGCTAGAAGCTCCATATATTCCTTGACCTCCTGTTGACCCATAGTATTTTGCACACCGATCGTAATGCAAAGTTAACAACTATAACACATTTTTTAACGGATATAATATACTTCTAACATAAGTAATGATTAACATAGATATTTTTAAACATGTTTTCAAATAGTTATGAAATATTTAAATTTAAAAATACATACTCTAAGTGCTACAGTAGTATACTCTGATAAATTTGAAACGTCAACTGTAAGTTTTCTCAATAGTTTTAATAACATACTTGGTTGCATTTGGCTAAAAGTAATTAAAATTTATATTTATGATAAAGATTTTCAATTATTATGATTTTTTTTTTACTAAATACCTAGTTAATGCCACTAAAAAGTCTGAAACTGCTTCTCTCTGACCTTTTGTTAACATTCTATTTTTTGATAATCTGTACACAGTGTGCAATGTTGCATCTAACAAATTAGCATAATTATCAGACTCGCTATAGAATTTTGAATGACCTATGAGTAATGGTAATACTGAATTTCCAATATATCTATTCATTGCCAATGCCATGTCTGATTCAAGTCCGTCATTCTAAAAAATAAAACACTAGTTAACAAAGAAAATTATTATAGTTTCAATTTAATTTGTTTAATAAATACTCTGTCAAGCATTGTCGCTGTACGTAGATCTGGCAAAAACGCTTCCTCGAGTAATGTGAAAAATAACTCTTGCATTTCTATGCCATACACACGTTCTAAAAAGAGAACAACGCTTTGTTTATGTCCTGGTATTAACCCTGAAGGCATATCACTCTTTGGCCTATCTTGACCAGCAGCTGGATTCTGTAGTGTAAATCTAAGACTTAGGACACCATGTAGATCTTCAAGTGGTACCAATGATCGAAGAATGGCTCTTGCACGTAAAGATTCATTTTTCCCCTTTACAATATACAAATAAATAAATAAAAACTTGTCGATATACCTAATAATTATTAATATAATTGAAAAACTAGTTTTATATGAGTATAACTATAGTATTTTTTTTTTATATTTAATAAAAAATCTTCAACTACAAAGATAATTAGTTTAACTTAAAAAACAATAATATTAAAATATATTATTTCGTTATAAATTGTAAACACCATCTCTTATTTATTTACACAAGCTATTTTTTATGTAATTTTATATTCTGTCTATCCATCTCTACTTCAGTTTTTTTCTCCCCTCATTTCTTTTATATTAATTTTCATATCCACTCTTACTTCCTCCAAATCACCTCTGCTCATAAGATGACTAAATAATCTCAACCTAGTCTCTTTCATTTTGTCTACAATCGTCGAATTTCTTACCCTAGCTCTTATGAATTCATTTCTTAGTCTATCATTTCTAGTTACTCCACACATCTATCTTATCATTTTCATCTTTACTAAACTCGCCTACTGTTCTCTTTAATTCTCCTCTGTTCATAATTCTGATCCATACAATATGATTGGTCACGTAACTGTTACATAAAATCTACCTATTGATCCAAACGGCATTTTTCTATCACACAAATTCCCAACGTTTCTCTTCACTTTATTCATCCACAGATAATCTTAATTTTGACGTCATCCCAAAGCTACTATTATTTTTTACCATCAATTCTAAGTATTTAATACTATTCTTCTTACGCATTACATCATTCCCAATCTTCATCAGATACCCTGCCCCATCAATTTTTACGACCACTTCTTCTAAAACCTTAAACAATTGCTTCTGTTTTACTTTTATTTTAACTATTACTACCATTACTAAAGATAATCGATAATGGCTCAACGCTAAACCATGGTGTACATCTAATCTTACTCTAAATTCTTCTATTTTACCACATACATTCTACATTCTTGTCATACATTTTCTCTATTATTTTTACATACACTATCGGTACTCCTCTCCTTAATTTCTTCTACATTATCTCTCTTGAATCTCAAAAGCTTTCTCCAAATCTAAATGGTAATTAATGGTAAACACCATACAAAAATGTCTTTTTTTCTTTCTGTAATTCTTCACAATCTTTCTGATACAAAATATTGTATCTGTTCCATCGTTGATCTTCTTTTTATAAACCCAAACTAATTTCTCGAAATCATAATCTCACTCCGTGTACACTTTTTAATAAAATTTTCTCAAATCTTTTTACTGTGATTTACAAGTTTTATACCTCTATATTTATCAAACTTTTGTATATCTTATTTGCCTTTAAAAATATATACTCAAATACTTTTTTCCATGCATTATACATTTTCCTTCGCACTGTTACGTACGATCTACCAGAGATCCTTATGATGGTGGTTTTGTAAATAAATGTATTGAAATAGTAACTAAAAATCTCTACTAGTAACTAAAAAAACTCGAAATGTCAATCCTAATCTTAATATTAATGTTAGGTCGTAGTCAGTACCTACATATACCGTTTCTAGGAATTTCAATGTGAATCTTTTTTAGCTAATTTAAATTCATATATATATATATATAAAATATTAAAATAGATATTAAGATATTTAAAATTAAACTAGGCAACTAGGTATTTAACTTAGTTATTCGAAATGACCTTAAGCGCATTCTTACATTTAATATAATATAATATAGTATCGGTGGTGTGGCTTATGTAGTAGTTGTAGTCTGTAACAACACCAACATCTTATTAAGGAAACCAGATATTGCCTAAATTACTTTACATCATCAATATCTTTTATAAAACTCCATCAAGTTATAATTTTTTCTTTTTTTTCGTCATCCTAATCACACTCCATACTTTCTCCTCACTAATTATGATAATGACACCAAGAGTCCACGCTACTTCCTTTGTTTTCTATTTCAGAGATATTTAATTCAATAACCTCTCGAAATACTTTTTTTTATTATTTTTTCACATCCCATAACTCGTCAGAACTTTATTATCTTCCCGTTTCATACACCACACATTTTGAATATCCAGGACATTTTTCTTTGTGTCTTAGTCAACTTTATACTTCTTACTCTCTATTTTGTTCTTAGTTTGCTAATATATGTCATCGTATATTTTAACTCTCGCTGCTCTTACTGAATTTTTTGTTATTTTACTTAGTGTTTTGAACTAACACTCATTTCTTTTTCTATCGTTCTACTATTTTTTTAAATTGGGATTTTTCTTCGCTATTATTTTTTTGTACCCTATCATTTTACTGCAACTATTCTGTGGCATACCGCCTTTACCCTTACAAACAATATCAACTGCACTTCTTTTAAAAATATTTTCTGCCTTATTCCAGACTTCATTAATACTTATTCCTGTGTTCGACACAGCTTCTTACTTTAATTTACTAATAAATTATTGTTCATATTTACATATTAGTTTCATCACTTGATTATTGACTTTCTTCTTAATTATTTATTATTTTTATTCGATTTTTTATCTTTACATCACACCTCTAATTTATCAATTTATGCTGTGTTAGAATACTTTTTTCTAAAATTACTTTTCAATATTTATTCCTTTTTAAACTATCTCTTCTCTATAAAAAACTGTATATTTTTACAATCTATTCTCTCCTCTCTTCAAGCTGAAGGTAATTTCTTTTATAATTTTTTAATTAAATAAGTATAAATAAATAGCTGTCCTACCTGGCGTTGCCCAAGCCAAAGATTAAGTTAAGATTAACCTCAAGTAATTATCATGCAACTAAACCACTAAGTTAGGAGGGTCGCGCTAATATGGGAGTAGTTTACTATCAGGCAAGAAATTCACCTGTGGTGGATTTATAACCCCACAAGGTGCATAAGTAAGTGAAATCAAAACTAGGTACATAAAAAATATCGTGGCAGTGGCATAGACCAAAGATTTGTTTTTTTTTATAAATTTATTTGTAAAAAAATGTTCAAGATAAATTTTTATCATAATGGTAATATAATACTATGTAACCAATGGCAACCCTATAAACATAAATCATACATAAATCCCATCGAAAAAAGCACTTTCAGTTTTTTCAAATTTTTCGGGCATCTTTTTCAATTTTTTTCCGTAAAATTCTTATTCGGACTACTACAAACACTGAAAAAATTAATTTAATCGGTTCATTTGTTTTTAAGTTATGCGCTTCCCAACAAACAGTATTTCATTTTTATTTATACAGATAAATGGTGCCACTAATAAAATATATAAACGGTAAAGATATACAAACTTTCATCCCTTTCAAATATTTTTGCGACAAAAAACAGTCTATGTTTTTTTCAAAAGTTTCATCTATCTCTAGTCCAAGATTCATCAAAATTGATTCAGTGGTTTAGTCGTGAAAACGTAACAGACAGACTTACTTTCACATTTATAATATTAGTTAGAATTAGGATAAATAATACATTTTACATTTAAAAATATATACATTCATGAACTTACAGAAATTATAAAATGTTCTGTTATTGGATACAATAACCTTTTAAAAGTGTACAGTTTTAACCTACTAAAGTCTAAAGACTAAAAATATGTGGTTTTGGGATTTAATGGTATTCAATCATAGCCTGTTATATTATGTTTTAAATGTCCATTTATGTCACCACCAATTACAATGTCTCCATTTCTTGGTATTCATTGCATATATCATATATAACTTACCAAAATTTCTCTTTAGAATTCTCCTCGCATTCTGCTTGTGGAATATATGCACTTACTAAATTTAACATCTTATTCTACAAAGTAAATTGAATACTTATTTTTCAATCATTTCTCACAACCACAACCCTGTTTCTTTTTATCTTCTCATTTACTATTACATCCATTCTATTTTTAATAGTAGTCTTACCTAAGTATATTATCTTAACCTCTTTCCAATTTCCTTTGCTCTCACTCCTTTGCAATTAATTTCCTGCACATAATAAATATTCATCTTTCTTTTTTTCAATCTCCGACTAACTCCCTACACCTTATCTGATTATGTTCCTACATTCCATGTACTTACTTTTATTTTAAACTACTCACTCATAAGTTGTCACGGTATCTATCCCGGGGATGAATTTGCTTTCCATACACTTGACATCACAAGCATTGGGAAGGACCTAATACTTAACTGGTGCCCCGGCTACAGCATTTACCATCTGGCTGATACCCGTCAAACCGTTCCCTCGGCCATTCATTATTTACTTTTTTATTGCTTTTTCATTTGTTGTCCCTCCAAATATCCAAGATGACCACCTATATTCAGTTTCATACCTCTAATACTTTTTAACGTCTTTTACAATAGCTGTTGATCCGACGCGACCTAATTTTAGTCACCTCTTACTACAGGCATGAAAGTATAATAAGTATATTTTGATCCTATCCTACAGAGATATATTTGAGACATTAAAAGATACTTAAAGAAATATAATTAAATTAAATTAAAGTAAGAAAGCCTGTTAAAATTTAAATTATTTAACGAGAATCTATATCATAATTAACAATATTAAAATAATTTTTATTTAAAATTAAAGAGCTCGACCCCTGTTCACTACGCTTGACAACCACCATAGATTTTGTTAACCCTCTTAAGATGTTTTATCTAAAATCTTTTTTTTTTTTTATAACAATTACTGATAAGTCAAAACTATTTTTTCCTTTTTAACCGTTTAAATCCATTTGATATTTTTTGAGATTACTTGTTACTAAAAATTTATTTCATATTTATATGTATACAGATTTAATAGAAAAAGAAAATGAGTATTTATTTTTATTTAAAATAAATTAAATTTCATTTTACATATTTATAGAAGTAATATTATTAATTGTAATATTTTTATAATTTTGTTATCGATTTGGTATTGCACGCATGTTGTGTATGGGAAATTAAAAAAATTTTTAATAAATTATGATATCCGACTTCTGATCGAGATCTTCTCAAACTCACAAGTCACAACTCGGTGTATGGTTTCTTACTATATAATAATTAAGATTATAAACAGTCAATATAACACTAGCTATATGTGTGTAAATATTATAGTTTTACGTTATCACGGAAAAAATGTTAAATAGGTAGCGAGAATAAAACGCATTAAAGATATATATTTTGAAATTCGTTCAACTTACCAATGAAATTACCGAACTGTCGGGTGCACATCGTCCTAATAAGTCAACAAGAGTACAGTAAAAGTTTAGAATGGCAGCTCCTGTATCAATATAATCTTCATCGTCGTCGGATTCCGGAAGCGGATGATCTAATTGAATATTCTCTTGGTTCCCCGATTCTTCTATAAACTTCCTCCGTTCTGTTATCCTCTCGGACATCTGTAATAGTTTGTAAAATATAATAACACAGTTTTATAAGATTACACAATAAATATAGTACTTTATTAGCATCAATTATAGCACGTAAAAGTCCTTCTCCTTCTCCTCTTAATGCAGGACCCAAACACTCAGGCCTGCGTATAAGCAACCGAATAACTAAATTCGCATTTTCCTCTACGCTTTCACCTGTTGGAAAATAATTGTACAAAATGCTAATCTGCAGTTTAAAGATTTATCATTACAAACCATTGACCCAAACGCAAAATCGTAAAAAATCTAAATATCTTTCTCCTTCTACAGGGTCCCAACCTAAATCAGGATATCCCTTCTCAATCAATTCAGAATTAGACTGTAAACCACACCGAGACAAATATATCGCGATCTTTTCTAAATAATGTTCCCTAAAAATACAATTAAAAATTATAGTTAAAAATAGTTAAAATAAATAGTCAATAATAACTAACACGATAATATAAAATTAATCAATAATTAAAAGTTTGTACATGAAATAACTTTACCAGCTACCATTCAATTAACACATTTAAAAAAGTATTTTTTATTCTCATCAATAATTTTTTTCAACTAATTTTTTAAATATTACTTTTATTTATTTTTATTTTTATTGGTGGTCATATTTATTAAAATTTTTAAATATTCATTACTGTTGATAATTTTCAACTATAAACTTTTACAGTTATTTTGATCACATTTTATAAATTTAATAAATAATTTTAAATAATTAATAATCATTTATTTTTAATTTTTTTTTTTTTAAATATCAAAAGTATAATATATTAAGCAAATCATTATCGTACATTAATAATTAACAAAATCAGACTTAAAAAATTATCAGTTTAAAAATTGTCTTTGAAACGTAATAATTGGTACTAACAATATTAATATAGATATTCAAAATATTGTATAAAAGTTCAGTACCGAATTGATAGTAGATATACCTATTAACTTAATCAGCGTCAAGTTTTTAAATTACTTAATTTTAAATGAAATTATATATTTTTTTCAACTAGTAAAGATTTTAAGCTGAAAGTTTCGTATTAGAAGCTCGTGTAAAATCTATTTAAATCTAATTTTTGAAATATAGTAACTAAATAAAAACTTTTTTCCCATTTTTTGCCTTTATAAACTAATTATTATTAACAGACTAATCACATTATAAACCTATAAAAAAATAATATAATTCAACAGGTCATTGCATGAAATATAATATATTATATTTTTCTTGTTTCAAAAAAATATTTTAACAAATAATTGTATATTTTTTTCTTAGACTTTTTTCAATATGCTTATTATAATGATTATATTCTTAAATACCTCAATGCTAATGCAAGTTCAGTATTTTCCATGAGCGATGAATAAGCAACATCGAGTGGTGTACTTCCTCTTAATGACGGTCTAGAAAGTAATATGTTACTATTTTCCAGTAAAAATGAAAAATGATCAAACATGGCTTTTTGATTTTGCCTGGATGTACGGCAAAAGTAACATAAGAACCGACAACAAGCTACGACCATTTCATGCGATGTATCCTAATGTACATAATATATCATAACACGTTTTCAGTTTATACGAGATTAGTATAAATAGTATCCCAATGAAATAACCATAACCATACTTATATAATATTACCTTTTCTTTCGGAACGATTTCTCCATCTTGTCCCGTTACAGGAGTTCCGCCTGGTTGCGATTGGGCTTGAGCTCTCCTTCCTAGTGTATTCATCATAACTGCCATAACATTTTCGTGCATTCGAAGAACTCTTATTAAATCAGGATGTTGAAAAAATGTGTGGTTATTTACTAGTTTCCTATAAAATATGAAGGTACTTTAATAATTTTAATATGCCAAATACTATTAATAATGTCCATTTACTGTTATTATTACTACCATGTTTGATTTCATATTAATTATTTGAAATATACCTTCATATTTATTTAGTTATACTATAAAAAGTAACACTGGATAACTATTATAGTTAAAGTAGGTACCTATAAGAAAACTAACACAAATTATTTTTAATTTCTATAATATCAGTTAATCTTTATGAATTAATAATTAATAATTTTCAAAATCATAATACACTTTGATTAGAGATTGTATGGTTCTCTTGATACAATTTATACTTAGTTTAAAAGAAGTGAACACGATTAAAATATTTTCTGCCTTTAAGAGAAATATTTTTGAAAAGGACATCATACCACATTTGTTATCTCCGTATTACTGTCAAAACTTACTAAAACTTACATCCAGTAGCTCCGATTTTATGTTGCTAATTGCTAGCTTAAATATTAGAGTAAATTAACCTGCTATCATACCTAAAGGTAAGAACTTTATCTGTGTTTTCTCATTGGTTTTTACGATTTTTTTAATTTAAAGCAAATATCGAGTGTGTAAAATATTAAAATTTAAAAATTCTCATAACACGTTTAAAAATTAAAATATTTTAAAAAACCAACGAGAGAACACAGGAAATATTCTTAACTTTATTTTTGATAGTAGGTAAATTCACTCTTATACTAAATACAACAACACAACAATTGTACTGCTGAACTCAAATTTGCTATGTTATCTATGTGTAATACAAAAACAACATATACCTATGTGTAACATCCTGTAAATCTTAGTTAGGATTGTTAAATGTATTGTTAAAGTCTTAATGTACATTTCATAAAATATTAACTCATACCATAATCTTTCTCGCATCAATTCTTCTTCTTCTTGTGACATTTGCACAGGCAACAAAGAACGGATTTGACTAAGTCCAACCCACATTTGAGCAACATCTTCTTTCGTTTTAAAGTTAATTACATATGTTTTTTCTAATGCACGAATCAATTCTCCTACACTATCATACTGTCTAACTAATAAACTAAAAAATAAAATAAATTAGTAAATATTTTATGTTTAGTTAATTAGTTTATTACATATGTTTTTGATATACGTAATATATTGTAGTGTATAATAGTAAACAGGTTATAATTAATCGTACCTGAACATTTCTCTAACTAATTTTGGTGTTTCTATTTGAGTTTCTTCAGCCCATGATACAATAGTAGATATTAAAACTTTTCTAAATATTTCTGAAAAATGTATTAATGTTCTGTTGTATTCAAAATGCTGATAATTTACATGATACCAATAAATTAATAGAATTAAAGTGACATAATAAATGTCACGCCTTAACATAATATATTTTAATATTATATAATAACTACCTAGTAAAACTGGTAGAAAATTAAAAATAAACATTGGTGTTTTAAATAAAAAAATGTATATTGAAATTGAAATTTTTTCATAATATACGAAATATATACGTAATATATGTTGTATTAAATCGAAAGTATTTAAGTATTAAAACCAGCGTTAAAAATAAAAATTACCTAAAGTTTCCTTTCAAAAATTTTTAATTATATATAATACTCAAACACTTATTAGTTATTTGTTATTAAAAATTAAGTTCTTTATTTTGACAATAATACAATATAATGCGATTCGAACACTGTCTAATTTTCATTAAGATATTAAAAAAATAACAAAATCTATTTTGATATAAAAAAAATATTAATATTTAATTTGTAATATTCTAACTTAACCTAATGAAGCCCTGAACAAGTGTGACATAAGAATATCTGTAGAATGTTTTGACAAAAAAATACGAATAGTTTGAAACATTTTAAAAATTTATATTTGGTTGTTCTACAATTTTATACATATTATTAATATTATATAGGTTTGTGTTTAATTATAATTGTCATTTGTGAAATATATATATTGAATTTGTCTAACCTTCTGGTATTTTTTTTTCATGTCCATTATGATCATCTTCATTTGCTTCATCTTTCACTGCGTTTATAAAATTATAAAACTGTTTTATTTTGCCTTCTTTATTTATGTTATTCAAATCTGATTTCTTTAATAACAAAATTAAAAGAAATTTGATCATTAATAATAATACAAAAAAAAAAATAATCATTTTATAAGTAAGAAATAATTATATCATAAATATAGGATTGTTTTATATCATTAAAAAAATTACATCATCTTCGGATTCTTGAAGAGCTACTAAAGATATCTGTTTCATGAGTTTCTCATTAAACTCGTTCATTCTTTCACGAAGATCATCACCAATCAAACAATTTTCTTTATCATCGCTATCTAAATTTTTAAAGCTTAATATTGCATTCATCTGAAACGAAAAAAAATAAGTTTAAAGTTATATGCTTTAATATTTATTATATTAACAAAGTGTAAACATAAATTAGGCAATTTTTGCTCAAAATCTTTGAATAGATAAAATAATTGTGTCTACATAACCTGAAAATAGTATGAAAATACAAATGTAAGACTGCTTCAATAGTTTACAATTTTTATTCAAAAATTTGGTGTTGTTTTTGATTAAAAATGATATCCAATACTATACATTTTGATTTATAATATAATAAAATTGCATGACTAATGCAATTTGTTCTAATTAAATGTAAATATTAGAACTTAATTTTTCTAAAAAAAAAGTTCAAATTTTCAAAAAAGTCCTTCTAATAATGTCTCATAAGTTTTAATAAATATTATATTATTATAGAACATATAATATGCTAATATGCGCCTAATTATCTAAATATGAATTTATGGATAACTATATTTTAAATTTTATTTTTTATTTTAAGTTCAAATAAAGATAGTTTAGCTAATATTTATCTATTTGAACTGTTTTTGTATAATACAAATCATCAACATTTTTTTGTAAGTCTATTTGTAAATATATCCTACCAGGATATTAGACAAAAAATTAAATAGTAAAAACAGTTGATTTAAAAAAACATTATGATTTAAGGAATTTCAAAACTGAAATTATACCTGTTCTCGTGGTGGACATCGGAACTCTCTAGTTTTTTTTGCAGCAACTGCAGATGGTAAATCTGATTGTTTTATTTCATTGTATCTTCTTAATTGATCCTTAGTAAAAATGCAACAATTATTTCAAAACCATATTTTTAAATACTAAATTAACCATTTTCTCACTATTTGTATATCATTGACAAATTGAAAACTAAATGAGATTATCGATTCAACCCTATGTCTGAGTTGAATATCACATAAATGATGTAATAAATAACACATCTGAAGTTTTGCACCCTCAGCCATCTTCATATGTAATAAACCTTTTCTATGTTCATCAGGACCATCTAAAACAACAATAACAACAAAATATTATAGAATTCTACTATAGTCTGTGAAGCTCACTACCTTTTTGAAATTCAGGATCCCAAGTTTCAGGGTTAATCATTATTAATAATTTTTCTACATCCTCGTCGCGTATCATACCAACAAGTAAAAGACGATCCACTAATTTTAATAACGGTCTAATAACGAACATAATAATTATTTAGAACATTAAAATTGTTAAATCATGTTTCTGAACTTACAAAAACAAGTTTTCATTAGATCCACCAATAGGATCTCTATTATGAACCTGATTAACTAACACGGCTTCTTCTAGGGCAGCCATTACATACTCTCTGACAACTTGTAATGGGAAATATGGACTGTATAAGTTTCGAACATTGTCAATGACGTCTCTATAAGTAAATTAAATAATATAAAATATAAGTTTTTGAAGAAAACATCATAATCATGGTTAAATTTTACATACGAAATTTCAGTCATTTTCATTTGAGGTCGAACAGATTCGGTTTGTAACGACCGTAAACTATGACCCATTTGCGGATCATCGTACAACGCAGTTAATTCATGTCCCAAAGGAATAATGTATTCATTTTTACAAACCTCCCTAAACAAATTAATATTTATAATTTATTATCAATAATATTAACTATATGAGTAATGAAAAAATAATTACATTGTTGTGGCATGGGATTCTAAATGTAAAGCTATTAAGAGATCATAAAATCCTTGACGCAATGGACCAGACATATATTCTGAACATATAGCATATAATAATTGTTTTTGATTTACATGAATACATAATATGTGAGCAGCTCGGTAGTTAGCTTGGTAGCACACAGCAGCGTACAAAGTCAATGTGTGAGCATGGAAACTATTAAATTCATTTAAATTTTAAATTACAAAATATAACATTGTGTATATAATATAAATTATTAATAATTTACGATAGTAATTTTTCCATTTCAATCAACTCTAAAATATCTATACATCGATCTTCTTCGGGAATGTGTAGTGCAATCATCGACACTGGGTCTTCGCAGAGTATACTCCATCCTCTAATGTCAGACAATTTAAGAGTATGAATGTGTAAGGAATTGTTTGGAACTCTAGCCCACTGATGTGGTCTTAAACATTGGACTTTTAATCTTGGTGGAAACTAAATTAGACATATTTTATTTAGTTTTAAATATTATATATAATAATTATTTAAAAACTCAAAATACTTGAGGAAGAACATGGCGTTCCGAATTTTGTAAAACAGCTGCAGATAGTGGAAGTGTGGTTGGAGTTCTGCCCAATTCAATTTGTAAAATTTCTTTGCTACTAGCTTCCACAAATATCGCGGGGAATAACTTAATATCTGGTTCCATCTATGATATTATGTATATTTTAACAAAACAATTTACTTTATTATATTTTAGAATCAATTTTACTTTAAATTTAAAACTAGTTTCTTTTCCTTCACATGTAAATGACATCAGTCCAGTAGCTATATCAATAAAACAACCTATGGCCATTCCTTGAGAGGCTGCCTTTCCCGATGAATCATTTGTTACTTCATTATATAATTCATCAGATCGAACCATGTAACAGCTTTGCCGATCAATACTATATGGAACACGTAATGTAATATTATTTAAATATGGTAATTTAAAATAAAAATTACCTCTCTAAGATTCTGTTATGTTCATCGACAATTGTTACAGTACTCTTTCGAACATGATTTTGACTGAAATCTTTAGTGTGGAGATGATATTGAGTAGTAACCCATCCCACATAAACATGTGTAGGGTCTTGACCAGGAAATATTCTTACGCCATAGTAATACTCGTTTATTAATTTTAAACATTCTAAATCAAATATTTCATTTCCCACAAATTCAATCCCTGCTGATGTAGGTGTGAATGACATCGCTTTTGGACCTCCTGGTCTATCAGGAATAGCTGGTGGAACCAATTTTAAATCCATCTTAAAAATAATTTTTTTTTTTATTTCTTTTGTAAATACATTTTAATAAAAAAATTCAGTTCATACTTGTGAAACTCTTATTTGGGGGGTTACTCTTTCATGCAATGTATTAGGTCTATGAGCAGCATTACGTGATCTATCCACATTCCTAGCTGGATCTGGCGTTTTTGCTCTTTTTGGATTATCTGAAGGTCCTTCTTTTTTTCTCGAGAAAAATCTTAGACAATTATAATATGGATAAAATAGTTTAATTAGGTAATAGTTTAATTACTCAAATTGATTAATAATAATCAACAATAATAGCATTTTTACCGAAATGGTGAACGTCCTCTTTTTTTCTTATCATCCTTGTTCATATCCTGACCATCACCATTTTGATGACTATATATGTTAAAATTTAATTCACTAGATGAACGATTCATTTTCCCTTCTATATTAGTCGATAGATTTTAAATAAAAAATAAGTAAATAAATTTTATTTTGTATATTAAGAATATAATACCATTTTCGATCGTTAAATCGTCATGCCTAGATAATGACCCTTTTCTTGGGGGTCTAGGTGGTGGTGGTTGATTTTTACCTCTTGGTGGTAAAGGCGTAGTATTTGACATAATTTCGTCGTTTTCCACAGGATCATCTGAATAACCTCGATGAAGACCTTTAAATTATAAATCAATAACAAACTGAATTAAAGAACCATTTTGAGTTAATATTTATATTGAAAACCTTTTATATCACTCATTGAAAATCCGGATTTCATTATTTGTTCAATATGAGCAGGAGTAGCATGCTCAGATTGCGACAATAACCTGTGTTGCCTTATTCTTATTTCTTGCCATCTTCTTTGTTTTTCTTGTTCACTAAATAAAAATACATAGTATATATAAATAATTTTTCATAAACATGCATAATTTTATATAATTTTTTTTAATCGTCGAAAGCGCACAATTTAATATACATAAATACAAATTATATTTAGAAAAGTTTTTGTTCATAAAAGTTATTAGGTACATAAAAAAGTAGCTACAAAATATTTGTAGTCAAAGATATGACATTATTTATGAAGTTTTAATCTATAATTTTTCCATTGTTATTAATAATGGATGACATTTTATAAAATAAAAACAATCATTTTAATGGACTTTTAAGAGTTTTTCCAAAAAAAATATTGTTTCACAAATAAATTAATAATAGTATTAATTATATATAGTTTATATTATACTAACTCAATAAAACTCGGTAGACATATTACAGGTAATGATAGCCGTAAAAATTCCCAATTTGCTTTTTCCATGGTTTCAAATGTATTATGACTTATCTTTAGACATGGTGGTGTATCTGAACCAGCTGGTATTCTTGTGACATCAATTACAGATGAAAAATCATCAGTATTTTCAAAAATTGGTTGATCCTTAGTATACCAATATGTTACGGGTCTTTTCATGTTTCTAAAAAAATAAAAGAATTAATAATTTGTTTTATTGTAAAAATCATAGATATTTTGTTGGTACATACACGCAAAATGGTTCATATCCTTCTTGAAGTCCACAAGTGGTGAAGTATTTCAATGAATTTACATCTTGACCAAAAGTTAACTTTGCTTTTTGTCCTAATCCCAGCGTAAACGCAGGTACAAATCCTTCACCTTGGACTTCAGAAAATGTAGTTTCCCCTCCTAACGTATCCATTAGTAATTCTCCATTCATTGAAAAACTTATTGTGTGATCCATTAAGTCTAAAAACACTCCTACGACATCTCCAACTTGCCACTGTCTACCAAATGATTCAGCTGTCCCCATGTAAATTTTCTCTTCCTTTAAAATAACATTTATTTAAAAGTATGTTTCAAAGAAATATATTCTTTTTTAAATACGGACGTTATATCCATCAAATGCCCAAGAATTTTCGTCACTTCCAATTTGATAACCCGGAGAACATGTGAACCTGGCCCATCCGACCCGCATAGGCCCACTTGTCAATATTTCAAATTCGAAATACCTTGGAAAAATATAACGGTTAACTTATAAATATTTCAAATGTTTATAATAAGAGTTCACTAACCATTTTCCACTTGAAACAGCGTATGTTTTTTCAGCGCGATATGTTCTGAACGTCAAATATCTATTAGTATTGTCATCTGTTAGGAGTGTCGCTGTACGCAATAAATAAAAAAAATAATACTTATGAATATTATTAAATTTTAAAATGTTTATACATATTATAAAAATAAAATACCTTCATTTGTTTCTCCAGTTGGGGGATCTAAATTGTAACCATATACCAATAAGGTGCGGACTGTTTCACTTGCTGTATCTCTATAAAATAAATATTATAATGCTCAATACAACGTTATTATTTCTTAGAAATTAATAAAATTGTAGTTTACCTATTAGCTTTTTTAATTGCGTCGTCTACTTTACTGTACGGTACTAAATGAGGACTACGCAACATCTGTAATTCCTAAAAATGTTCATTTGAAAAAATACAAACGCAGATGAGTTACATTGATTGATAAATATAAATAAAACAAAAAAATTATATTAATACAATGTTATAAAATATACAGTAATAAAAACCAATGTGTAGGTGGTAGAAAATTTAGTTATTGAAATTTATTTTCAAATATTTAAAAACACAAAATATTCATGAATCCGTAATCAATTTGAAATATATCCCTATTTTAAATATAATATTTGTTGGACTAATAAATAATTACATAGAACCATAATACCTACCTATTAATTGTATATGTTTACAAAAAACCATAAGTATAATTATATTAATTTATTTTATGATGGAAAGATCTACATTTTAAAAACATTACTTCATTTAATCCATACGTCCATCCTTGCTGTATTCTTTCTTTTGCCCATAGATTATGTGTATTCTCAGCTAGCTGATCAATTAATTCTTCCATTTTTCCTGACAAAATTATGGCAGATAAATCTAGTGGTGCTGGTTTGTATCCATTGGATTGCATAAATTGTTCATTGGGTAGTCGGACCGTTTTAATGCGAGACGGTGGATTATCAATAGATATGTGATATCCCAACGCAATAATCGTTCTGTGAAATTAATAAAAATTAAATTTATGAATGAAAATAGATATGTATATTTAGTGTTTACTTAAGTGTTTGCACAGCTAATTGAGAATCATAACGCTTCTCGGCTGGAGGCAACTTGTCAAACTGTATTAAACATGGATGATATTTCCTAGTATCATTTCTTTTATCGCCATATTGCCAACCAGCTTCAATTTTATTCATTGCCCACATTTCGTGAATATTCTCTGCTAATTTATCTTTAATATTTTCAATGTAGCTAGGTAAGGTGACCTAAATATTAGGGTAAAAGTTTCATGTCGTTTTATAATTTATTTAATGTTTTAAAAATAGTACCATTGATGTATCAACTGGATTTGGAACAAATGCTGTATCGTCTTCAACATACCACGGACCCGTGAGCACGCATTTATTTAGGTTTCCAAAATAGAAGCATGGATCTATTGTCAAGATTTGTTGAGGCAATAAAGTTTCAAATAGAGGAGAAAATTCGTCTGGCGGAGTAAACTTTAATCGACCGTGATCTCCTCCCAATAAAAAACGACAACTATATTAAATCAAATGAACAATTCAAAATAAGTATTAATTTTAAAAGACATAAAAAATAAGACAAATTATTAAACAACAATAATATAGTAACAATATATATAATTGATAATTTATCTAAAAGGTATAGAAAAATTAAACTAATTTTTGTATTGTAATCTTACAGTTAAGGAATGTAGTTCTTACTATTTAAAAGTCACTAAATATTTTAACCGTACAACATTTGCCCGCAGATTTAATGTTTAGAGAGGTAAATCACGATGTTTTTATATACCATGTAACGAGAGAAATGTCTCAAAATTTTTTATTTTAAATATAACAACAACACAATATAAAAAATATTTTATATATTACCTGACTTTTGACGAACAACTTATTACTGGGAAAAACATCCCATCTAAATTGAAGTCTCTAAATGCGCCTTGAACTAATTGACCGTTCAATGTAAATGTTATAATTGGAACAGTTAAATCTAATGCACAGCCAATTACATCACTTTTTTTAATGTTAGCAATTTGTGTACCAGGCATTACTTCTGACTTACGTCCTCCTATATATATATATATATATATATATATATATATATATTATATTGAATATATTTCATAAATTGTAATGAAAAAAAATATTAAATTTAGCATTTACCTGTCCATAAATATGATCCATCAAATCCAAAAGAGTATAAATCATCTCCAACTCCATTTCCACCCCATTTTTCTCCACCACCAGGATATGGAACATAACTGAAAATCAATTTATACTATTTCATTAACTAAAAAATACTAAAAATAAATTTAATAATTGTCAATTATACATAGTAAAAAAATTTTGCATAATGTCAATTTTGTAAAACAAGATAATTTAAATACGTTTTTAATACGTTTTTTGTAAATGAATGCAAAAACTAAAAAAATAGAAGTATATGAATTGATTCAACTATTTAATTACCCAGCAGTATTTGCCCATCCTATGCGAATATGTGGATTTAAATGAGTAGTTTGTTCTACATGATCAACTGCCACTTCATAATACCATTTTCTATAAACAGCAGATCCACTTACATGACCAACAAAAATATTGGGACGCACACTAAAATATTAATAGTTTATTTAATTAAAATGTCTTTAAATTATTTTTATGCTGTATGATTTTTGGAATTTAATACACCTTGCTACGTGGTCAACAAGTAACGTCTGAAGAAGTAAATTTTTTCCAGGTAATAAGAAATCACATATATTATTTTGTGAACTTCTTACGGCTACGCCGTTACCAACGCACAGAGAACATAAAACATCCAACACTTTTGGATCACGACCATGTTTTTCCAAAAGAGATATAATTACTTTAATATGTTCATCCTAAAATATTTCTTAGCTTAATAAATATTAAATTTTAATATGTAAATAATTTAATATTTATTACACACTTTCATCATATTTAAAGCTTCTGGAGAATCGATAAGAACACAGTGAAGTACATCTAACATACCAGTTCCCTCACTGGATGCTTGAGATCCTAATCGACTGAATAACCAATTTAATCGATTAGTGTTAGCAAATTGAGCACAATTAGTATGATTTCCCTTAATAATTGCAGCTAAAAATTATAATAAAAATTAATATGTATTTACCATTATAAAGATATTATAGTATAATACTGCCATATCAGGTTGCATGACAAATATATCAATTTAATAGTTCAATAAAATTAAATGGACCAATCTCACAGGCCACTAAATTATGTTTAAGTGACTATTAACTTACTATTGATTCGTTTAGTGATTATTTATGCAACCCGACATACGATTGTTAGCTATTTATAAAACTAACCTAGCAACTGGTATAAATAACCAGAAATCACATCCCAACTCTGTCCAGACTCATCACCAGCTAAACTGACCATGAATCCTTGAGAGGTGATAATATTAACTTTATCAATAGCTTCTAAGATCAAATTTAATATGCCTTCTTCTTGAAATAAATCTTGTCTGTTTCTTAAAGCTCTGAATCGATTTTGTTTTTCTTCATGCTCTATAGTAAATAAAAAAATATATTAATTAATATTATTAGGCACATCAGTACCTATATAAAAAAAATAATTATTTTACAACTGTATTTACCCATATCTTCTTCAGGTTGAGCAAAGTAATTTATTAAATCTTCTAGACACATAACCATCTCATTTAGATTAACAAATGAACAAAATAATGACGAACGTCTGTTACTTTGTAAATTCTCTAATCCACTATAAAAAAAATATATAGTATAAATTAAATTTGATTAAATAAAATAATTGTCAAAACGTATGATATCTACTAACGAAATAAACTGTGTAAATAATGACGAGCATTTACGAATTACTCTAGCAGTTCTAGACTCTTCTTCTTGACTCCTACTGAAGTCTAATCCATCGTCCATTTTACCTTCTTCATGTAATACTGCTTGTTTTTCTTCTACTTTACCGACACCTTTTTTTTTTGTTTCATAAGACTACAACAAAAATGTAATATCATATCAGTTAAATTTAATCTTTTAATTTATTCGAAGAAACTACATTATATTTTATTTATTGAATTATTTTTGTAAATATATAATTTTGAAACAAATAAGAAGACAATTATATTACGCCATTATGATAATAATAATTATTAATGCTAACTTAATAAAATATTTTTCCTAGATTTATTTTTAAGTATCATAACTTCATATACATATTTGTAATTTATAGATATATTGTGCATATTACTCATTAACAAATCGTCAAATGGTATTGATATTTAAACTAACACTATAAATAATCATAATTGATCATTTTTAAAAATGTATGTTATAAAGTATGGGGAAATATTTTTTTATTTACTTTATTATAATTATTAAAAGCGCGATCTCAAATGCAAATTGTAATTAAAAAAATAAACATATTTTCTGTAGGAATAATATTTAAAAAAATATATAACTGAATATAAAATAATTATTTTCTATGATTAGATATTTTATAAAATAAATCAAATGAAAATAGATGATTATTTAAAAACATATTTTATAACTTATTACGTCTTTTAAATGTTTGATTTTAAATATACATACCTTATATGTTAACCATAAACCTGTATCAGAATGCTGTACTAACACTGTACTATCACCATATTTAATAATAGGTGCTCCAATTACTTCTAGATCTTTGTCTTCTAAAATTATTTTTTGATCGTCCTTCTCTTGACGTAAGAAAAATGTAGACGATGCAGTAGTGGCTTCTTCTCTGTAATACAACCGTGTAATTACATATAATATTATACACTTATATATTAAATATTTTGTTAAAATAAAAATATGTTAATAACTTTTATATTGTTTGTTATAAATATATAGTTTACCTGCAAACTAAATGTAATTCATTGTTTTCATTGACACCTAAATATCGTCCGGTTGTCAGATGTCTTATTCGCATTGGATGATACCAATTAATGAACCCACCGGCCCATTTAGTTCTAGCCAACTCCAAACGCCATAAAGACCGTGCTTGACTCATGACGCTTCCGCCTTCATAAATTACTATACTAAATTACGATAAATACACAAAATATTAAATCCATGATAAGGTTTTAAAATATTTTTATAAGTGCATTGTATTTTTCTAAAAAAAAATGTTTAATTGTAGGTAGGTATATAGTTATTATTTATTATATTTAATAGTTTTATTTGTTATAAGTACATCGATAAAAATATGTCCATTAACAAACTTAATAGGTTTTGCTAAAACTAATTCAGACTTTACCAATAAATATTTATACTACGTTGTTCACTTAATACTAAATATATATATATATTGTGACACTCTCAACTATTTACAATTTGGTTAACAGTTTTGGGTATGTTACTTTTAAAAAGATATTATGGAAGTAGTTATTATTGAGTTACTTAACTCGTAACTAAAGGATTCAGGTAATAAAGTTACTTTATTAGTTATTCTAATGAAATTGTAATTAAATTACTATACTTTTTAATCTAAAAAGTAACAACATTACCTCCATTTTACAAAAAAAAACTGTTCATAATATGTAACTTTAATTTCTTTTTTTCATTTAGTAATCATAATTTTATAAGCAACAAAACTATAAATACTAAGTATATATCTAAATAGGTACAATTAAAAAATAAGCTGAACAAGTGTGTATTCTTCTGCTATACATTAGGTGTCATGAGCCTGTATGGGTCACTGCAATAGATGTATTTAATTTAAATTCAATGTTATAAAATCATTGTATACGAAAAACGATGCTGAGTGTAAAGAGTCTATCAGCCGATATAATTACTAAGTATATTTTATCATAGTATTATACTATTGTCTATTATAGTCATTTATTTTACTATAAATAGTTCAAAAAGAGTCAAAATATTTAGAAAATGTAATAGTGTACAGAAAATGCTAATATAAATATTCGGTGAAATCATGTATCAATGAGTGTTTTTTTGAGTTACACTAAAAATACAAAACTGATTTTGCGCAAAAATTTTCCGTTTACCGGTGCTTTTAAAAACTACTGGAAATTTTTAATTTTGACCTCTCGAATACACTAACTAATTTCACTTTCTCGCCAGATAAGTTATTGAATTTGAAATATTGAAGCATTATTATGATTACTTATCGTGTACAGCACAAAAAAAATGCACATCATTATAAAATTAATTCATCACTCCACTTAGAATCTAAAATTAAAAATTTCTCATGGATATAAAATAGCTAAAAAAAAATCAAAATATTTTGAAAATATTATTTTATTTGAAAAATTGTCACATAAACATTTAGTTCAAATTTAACATATTTACGGTAATTAATTTTTAAGTTATACCAAAAAAAAAAATTAAATCGATTTTGTCGAAAACTAATTTTGCTTCAAAACTAGGTACCGTTTTTTTTAAACATTTTTTTCCAGATTAATTTGAAAATTACTGGTAATTTTTTACTTTTATCCATTCTTATGTACTAATTAGACCCAATTTTCAACCGAAAATCACCCTTAAAGTTGAAAATCTATGCCTTTTTATTGCTCCAAAGAGCGATGACAGACAGAAAAAAGAATATATGAAATATTTTTTAATGATACTCAATTTATGAGCATTTTCTTGTCTTTTTTCTTGAGAAAACTAAAATATTGAACTTTAAAATATTATTTTTCAATGAAGAAACATATATTTCTATTGAAACAAAGAGTATAAAAATACCTCAATAATTCATCCATAAATCAATTTTCGTTAAAAGTTCTTTAATAATATCAATTTATATTATGCCATATCCTGATGCAAGCAAAATAAAATATTTCATATATTGAAAGAGCTTACAATTATTTACGGTCATCTTTACATACTAGCAAAAATAATGATCAACTGTATTAATAATGTGTATTGAAAATTAAGTTGCGAGAAATATAAAATTGAACAAATATATTAAGTTTATTTAGTTAATTAATACATTTTCAAAACGTGTATGCTAAAAAAAGACACTTGTATAAGTTTCATAACATATATATGAATCATTTTTATTATTAAATATAAAAATATTTAAAATAATAGGAGTATAATAATATGTTTCTATAGATTATTGACATAAACTATTTATAGTTAATTATTATACTGAAAATTTAAAGGTGATTAGAAATAAATAAAAATAATAAATTATTTATACAGTTTAAAAAATGTGTTATCTGATTAATTTTGAATTATATTCATTGTTTATTGATAATAGAAAATTATAACCTGAATAATGTAGCGATTTGTATTACGCAATTATAGGAGTTATTTGCAAGTGTACCTCCATAACAAATGGTTTTGGAGCTGTGTGTAATGTGTGTAAAATCTTAGTTTCCCTAGAATCTAAAAAATATATCAAATGTCATGTTGAATTGAGGCATCATCTAAGATTACCCATTTACCCCAATGCGCCAATGATAATCAGCACGACACTGGGGATAAAACAGCCATCATCTCTATTGATCCCGCTCAGTATATACAATATACATACCTATATGGTAATATATTTTTGATAGGTAGGTACAATAATCAAATATTGTATGCCGGTAATAAATAAATCATGAACAAATTCTCTGCAATAAGGGACAACCAAAGAAATAGTCTACTTGAGTTCAAATATTTGATTATAATCATATTTTAATAAGATATTTATCTATTAAAGAATAACATTTTATATTTTAAATTAAATTCACTTAAATTTTTAAATTCAAAAATACTTTACAGGTACACACATTCAAAATGTATTTAAATTAATTTTTGATACGCACTTTTGTCCAGAAACATTGCTCCACGACGACGGTATTGTCAAGCACTCATCGCCGCCATGAAAGAATCTTAGTACATCACCGCCAAAAACATAACCAACGTATTTCATTTTACTGATACCGGTACCATATGGTTGTACTGACCAATGAGTTACATGAAATGATGCATTAACTACAGATAACTCATTTTCTTTGGCGGTGTGCTATATTACAGATTAAAAACATTATTTTATTTATTTCATAGCACAAGATGTTTTTACATACCAAATACCGTTCAGTTGCTACAGACACTAAAATTAAATCATCTCCAACTCGAACTTTTTCACCCTCTGATCGTTGTTTCGATGCTGGGTGCACAGTCCACCAACAAGCTTCACCTTGTGAGTGCTCTTGTAGACCAACGTCAAAAGATAATTTATCATTTGACGAACTTGTTGATAAACAAGCTAAATACTGTAAATATTTAATAAATAGTTTTTTATTTATTCATTTCTTTTTTGAAATAGATATTTATTTATTTATAATCACACCATATCGCTATTTTGATGACGCAATAAAATAGCATTTCCGTATAGCAATGTTCGGTGCCCAGATCCAGTTCCACCTTTTCCCTAAGAACAAATGTATAGTTTAAAATACTAAATGAAATGTTTAAATGAATTCAAAGTAATAATATAATTACCTCTTGAGAACTTGCAGCTGTCACTAGTTCTTGTAAAGCCCTCACAGATAACGCTTGTTCAATGACAAAAACACACTGTGACAAATCGGGTGGAATATTCTAGAATAAATTGTAAAAAAATGTATAGTTAATTAAATTTTTTATTTAGATGTTTGAATATTTAATATTACTTTATCGGCAATATTTTCTAAGTAACAGTGCCGATTTCCAAATCCTTCAGCTGCAAGACAAACTCTTTCTCCAGTCGCAGTACATGATAAACATACCATATCTTCCTATTAGACATAATCATATTTTATTTTACTGTGAGTAACTCAAATTTGATCAACACATACATCTTAATTGGAAAATTTTTCCCACATTTAATTTAAAACTATGTTATTTAATACCTAGTCAAAAGTAATATTGAAATATTTTTGATGTTTCATAGTCTAATTAATTTAAAAATATATGTTTAATATGTATGGTATAATTGTATAAGTCCCAAGTTCTCAGCTTATAAAAATGTATTAAAACCACTGGCTACTAGCATAACACATAAAAGGCATATTAAAGTACTTAAAACAAGAAGTGGGTTCTACTTTGTTGTATACAAGGTGTGGATCATTGCTATAGATGTATTAACTGTGAATTCAATAATATAAAATAATTATATACGAAAAAACGATTCTCAGCGAAGACAGTCAGTCCAATTGCTAGATATATTTTATAATATTATTGCTATTAAAATAATTTATTTCTGAAAACATTGCATTTGAAAATGCCATTGTGTGTATAATATATAATAATATACTTGAAAAGTTTCAAGTGCTCACGAATAATATATTTATAAATTACAACGAAATAACTATAACATTTTTATTCTTCGTTTAAATATCTCATATCGTCCAAATTTGAACTTAATTTTCTATAAAAAAAACTAAGTTAATATATTTTTTAGGCTTTTTAGTTACAATATCAACTACATACATGAAACATTGATTTAAATTTTAAATCCTTAACTATAAAAATTGAACATTTTATGCATTTTTAACTAAAACATAAATTTGACAAATTTTTGAAATTTTGATGAATTTGAACTTTAAATTCTTATAAAAAACCCGTGACTATGTAACTTGATTATTTTTCAACTACTATTAGAATAACTTATAAAGAACCTTGTTTTATAATTTCAAGTTTTTGACCCACCAAAATATTTTTGTTGATATTTATAAAAAAAAAATCAAAAATTTCTTATGTCTAAAATTATAGCTCAAAAAGAGTCAAATAACTTTTATTTAAATTATACCATGTGTACAAAACGGAATATTAATATTTAGTGAAAATTTCGAGTATCTAAGGTTATTCATTTTTGAATTATACAAAATAAAAAAATCATTACCTCCATAAATTTTAGGGGCGGTAAATTTTGGAAACTGATAACAAAATAATAATAGTATAAATAATAAAATTATTACTGTGGTTATCATTTTTATTAACAATACTAAGTAATAAATTACTAAATATTATAAATTACCGTACTTAAAATGTAGGTGATCTCTGATTATTAAAATAATTGTCAAGATTTGTATTTATATGTAGACTGCCTATTTTAACTGTTCTGAAGAGACGTATTTTTGATCTTAAAAAGGATCAAGTTTTATTTGAGATTAAGGACTATCTACTGACAAAAGACCAAATTATTTAACTGTTTTAATCTAAAAGTCAGATTTGACAAAGAAATTAAATCACGATTATATAATTGATACATTTTTCGATGAAAAAACTCGGTGTAAACATTTTTTAATATAGGTACATGATATTTTTATCGAATGTTTAAATTAGCATTTTTTATACCCCATATAATTTTCAAATTATATATAATATAATATTTTTTGAGTTTTTTGAGATATTGATAGACATATGAAATTTTGTTTTCATCATTATTAGTAAAAAATTAGCGTTAATTCACAATACATTTTTATATGCATCCAAAGTTAGCATTTTGACAAAATTCGTCAAAATCACAAAACTTTGTACATTACTTTGAGTTCAAAATTCATAAATTTTTTTTTTACACCTAATATTTGAAAGTTGAATAAAAAATTCCCAATAAGTTTTCCTACTTTTCACAAAAAAATGTTTATTGGAAAATCAAACTAATTTTTTATGGACGTTTGAAATTAGACATCGAATATTCGGATTCATGTCAATAGATAGTGATCAAATTATGGCGCGATAATTGATTGTATTTAACATTTGACAGTGTACGAATTATACTATTATATTATAATTGTTTTGATATAATTTAAATATTATATTATATAATTTAAATTTTCACAAATAAACTTTGATAAAGTATGTATTTCATTATACTACTATTAAAAATATAAAATCGTCCACTATATTTTTTTTTATTTTGTACACCTCTGAATATTTTTTCTGGTCTATCATAATAATATAATTGAATAAAAATAAGATAAAATTAATTTGATAGTGCTGTACACTAATATTTTTTGTATACTATCTATTGTTGCACACCATCAATCATTCAATGGTCTCTATTAATTGACCACTATCTATTGGCGGATATTCAGAGACGTATTTAAGTATTTTGAGCCCCGGGTAAGAAAAAAAAGCACTCTATCCCATCGTAAACATTTCTTCGACAATATATTCAAAAAAAAAAAAACATTATTTTGAAACCCATGCATTCTTTACTCTATTCAAAATTTAAAAGCATATTCCTTATTCATGAAAAATGCATACACTGATACACAAAGTTTAGAACATTTATTATAATGTATAATAATTAAATTTGAATAAAGGAAATTGAAATAGGTATCTACGTTTTTATTTTTTGTTACATTTAAAAGAAAATCGATTTTTTCAAAAATTGGTATTGCGTAAAAATCCCAGTTTTTCCTTATTTTTTGTTTTTTTGTTTTTGCCAATGCTTTTTTAAATTTTTCGAAATTTTCAAACTTTTGGGAAAATGCACCTCTTGAATGCACCAACAATAGATTCAATTTTGCACCAGAAAAACTACTAAATTTGAAATCGAATGTATGTTGACTACTTATTGTGTACAAAATACAAAATAAAAACACACATCATTGTAAAATCAATACATTCATCTGCGGACTGCGATTTACCTATATAAATTTCTGTATAATATTGTAATTTATACTTTATAAACTTTATAACTTATAAAGTACCTACAGTAATTAAAGGGTTATTGTAATGCAGCAGTTATATTCAGTACTCGTAATTCGTATTGGTATGGTAGGAAGGGGATGAGGTTAAGAAATTGATATTTAAGGCTCATTTTTCAAAAATGTTGGTGTACCTACCTCAATTATTTTTTTAAATGAAACAAATGTTTTTGAAAATTTTATTTATCATCAAATACACAAGATACTAGATATCTTATACAGATATCCAGTGCTCGACTTAGGGGGGGGGGGATGACGCAGAGGGACGGAGTCCCCTAACTAATTTTTTAGAAATTTTAGCGTACCCCTACTTTTATTTTTAAGGCTTAGTAACGTTTAATAAGTGATGGGGACGCTCTTTTTTTATAATTAACAGAGTCCCCCTACTTTAATTTTGCCAAGTCGAGCACTGCAGATATCTATTGTATCTTTTTAATTGTTATATCAGTAATAAGTTGACAGATAATCCATAGACTATACACCTTATTGGTACCTAATTAATAATAATACATACATAAGTATAGGTATATAACCATGGTTTTATAATTCTATAATTGTATTTTTATTGCACCATGAATATATATACGTATTTTCTAACTATAATCGTATATTTCACGAATTAGTTACGATGGCATTATTTTAATAATTAATATTAATAATTCATGTTATATTGTTTTAATTTTAAGTTATCATTGATCGTTTTTTTGAATTTTATTTTACGTAAGTACTTTAACTTCTTTTGTGATTGATTTTGAATCTTTTAAAATTTTTAATTATTGAACCATAAATTGATGTAAGGGGGATTACCCAGTGGCCCCCCAAAGTACAGTGAGACATCATAAAAGTGTTGTGGATGCTTTTTTAAGTAATCATTGTCCCCCTACTTTTTTTCCAGTTGCGCTAATAATATTGACGTAGATAATTGATGTAACACACTCGTATCTGTTGGCTACCTGTTATCCTCCCTCTAAACAGAAGCAGTAAATTAGTTATGCTTGGTTTTCCCAATTATATATTCAAATAGTACAACTAAATAAAGTATAATTTTTGTGTTATATATTTAAATTCTAAAAACATTTAAAATTGAAATACACAATTACAAATGTATGGTCAGTTATAGTTAATTTAGTATTCAACTTTTTAAGTGTAGACTGTAGATACATATTTTTTTTCAATTAAACAATAACATATACAAGTAATTTTAATGTAATTTAAATGTAAAACTAAATATTATTCCCGAAATTATACTAATGCGCATATTATTATAAGATTCAGTGTAAAAAAATGTTTTTTTTGTTCATATAAAAAAAAAAATAATAATAAAAACAAGCGCAGCAAGAATGTAGTTATTGGTATCCACAATCCACTAGAACTTGTAAAGTTTTTAAATTATTTTTTTTAATAAATTTGTAAAAATCAGTTTGCTTATAATCAAGGCGTAATTATAGGGGAATGAGTGGGATAGATCCCCAGAGCCTTTGATATTTGATAAAATAATATTCCCAGATACCGTTGTACTTGAAAATATGGTGAAAATGTAATATTTTGTGCATTAAAAAATGTCTATCCCCTTCTTAATTACGTCAATGCTATAATATTATTTTTCAATGCCAGTGGATATATACTTTTCGCCCAAATTCAATGACTGATTTATTATGTGTATATAGTGTATTAAATATACAATACTTATGGTAAGTTGTATAATCACTAAACATTTGATTAATCAATAGTGAACTAATGGTCCTTTAACCATGATTAGTCGATAACATTTTATTGAACCATTAAATTAACCAATTTTGCACGCAACTTGGCATTAGTTTTTTTTATTTACCTATGAATATTGTATTTATCCATATTGTAGACTGTAGTGGTAATTTTTACTGTTCATCCAAAACAAAATAATAATAAAAATATAACAACAGTCTTTTTCGCTCGTGTTACTATTTATAATCAACATTTTAAGAAGTCTCGCCTATGGTGCATCCGTTTGTAAATTATGTATATTAGTCGAATAAATCATTTTAACAATCCGGGAAGAACCGCAATAAGGCGCATAATATAAAAAATACGTATAAATATATTACATATTATACAAACATACACATCGTGATTATTATAATTACAATATTAATCATTATAATGATCGTCTGGGTATATTTTATTATTATTATAATAATAATAAATAACATTTATTCGCAATAATGATATAATTCGTCAAGACTTACGGTCCGGAGAAACGAGACATCGTCCTGTTCCGAACTGCCCTCGCTGTCTGCCATCGCGGCGAGTTGGCCGGTCTGCTGCTGCTGCTGATTTTATACGGACGACCAGACGTCGCTCGTTCTTCGAGCTCTTCAATGACGGCAATAATAATATTTCAAACGGACACCGCGCTCGGCTGCGTCACTGTGCGGCGGCGCATTTCGGCGCATTTGTCAGCGTCCGTCCGCTCGTCCGCGCTCGGTCTCCGTCCGTTTGCGAATAAAAGGCGCACGGCCGGTCGGGCCTACGGGCAGAGAAACACGGAGATCGGCCGCATGAGCAAGCGTGTCGCGCGTATCGAAATGGATTTCTATTATTATACGGTGTGCCGCCGCGGCGTCGTTTCGCTGTGCATTTGAACGTCGCCCCCCGGCGGCGGGACGTGTGGTGTATCTCGCACGCGGAGCTTAGGTATATGGTTATAATTATTTTTAAAATACACAGAGCGTGTACGCCGGCCGGCTGGCCGCGGACGGTTTATTATTATTATTAATATTTTTTTTTCCGCCGTTATTATTGTACGATTGCGGGAGACTACGTGTCTACGGTGTGTTTGAAGCGTTCGTGTACAACTAAAAAAAACAATTTCATACACTCTCCAAACGCACCGTATATAATATTATATACAAGCTTTCCTCGTACTAAAAGGACGTCGTAACTCGCAAGTGTTGTTGTCCCCGCCTTTTAAACGTACGACTACAACAGCAAATATTTTGCGTTTAGTAGAACCGATTTTATATGGGTTTGAAATTATGTTTAACTTTTAATATTAATATGAATAGTTTAAATAATTTAATTACTTTTAAAAATCATATTAGACATTTAAATTTATCTTGTACTTAAATTTAATTTATTTTATATCATTTATTTAGGTATATTATTTTCCAAAATACTTAATTAATTCTGCTCACTATATTATATACGTATTAAAATTACATTAATTTATTTTTCTTGAACATAATATTATAAAATGGAATAATTCACTCTATTCCTATAATTTGTCTCCAGATACTATTTATTTATTCATACCAAATTTTATTCTATTATATTGTTCTCTTTTAAATTCTAAAGAACTGTTCCCCAGTACAAGCTTTGCTTACCGGGAGTGCTGCAATATTGTATTCGTGAATGAAAATTTATGAAATTTTGATATAAAAACTTGTGATGCTGCAATAAACGTATTATTATTATTATTATTATAGGTATTATTAATTTTGTGTTGTCGACTTTAACATTACCCATTAAAGTAAATTGATCAAACTTAAAAGTAAAACCATTACCGACTATCTGTGTTTGCTCTTTGATTTTTTACGATATTTTAATTTTTAAACGAATTATGAGAATTTTTGTATTCCAATATTTTACTTATTCATAACTTGCTTAGAATTTAAAATTTCGCAAGAGTCCAACGAGAGAACGCAGATAATGTTCTTACCTTTAAGCTTTTTGATAATAGATCAATTCCCTATAATATATATACTATATATAATATACTAATCCAGGCTTGCGTTGCACATAATATCATGACGAATATGCTCGTAATATTGTATCGTTTGGATCAAATCACTAAGAAAACTTAATAACGATTAACGCACATGTAACTAATAATAATAATTGATTCATTATTATCACCTTGAACACTGAACATAATATGAAACTATATTCTAAAAATTCACTCATTCAAACCGGTGTGAAAAAAACACACCCAGTGTGGGATAATATAAGGATACATTTACATTGGTTTTGAGTGTTTGGACCAATGATATTCTAGATTATGTTCAGTGCAATCCTATCCAAGTCTTCGGTGTATTAATTAATTCGTGGTATTGACATTTTATGCTGTTTTATTTTATCATGCGAGAAGCGAGTAACGTTATTAAATTTACTTTAGTGAATATTATACTCGATTTTCGATTGCATGATAAACCACCGTGCGCGATTATTATAATAACACAGCATAGTTACAGTTTACAGAGAGGTATCGCAAAAGTTGATTGAAAGTTTGCTTCGAAACGGAATCGTGTACGACAGCAACTCTGTTCGTTTATGCGACGTTTTCAAAGCACACGTCATCACACTCCACCGACATCCCTGAAATGGATCTCGACGAAATCCCCCAGGTACTGAAAATCGCACGCTGCGTCATAATATTATGTGCATGCGCCTATTATATTATTGTAAAATACCTACCTATAAGGTATACGGCCGGCGGGGTATATACGTTACGTACCTATTTAAGAACGTTATACACCGCGGAATGTTCGTTGACACCACGGCAGGTATCCGCAGACGACTGACGTGTACAAGTGAAGATACGTGGCGTGTCGTGCGTACAGCAATGAGACGCCGGTGCTAGCACAGATGTAAAAAAATGTCAGTCGGTAGCAAAGAAAAAGAATGGGAAAAATGATTGCCGTACGCGGTACAGTCGCACGATATATAAATATATATATACACGCACACTTATAATAAATGTATTTATTAATAATAATATACAAGCCGGGCCCGGTCTTCCGGCGGCAACGAGCTGCTGTGCACGGAAACTGCCGCCACCGCCGCTGTCAGATGAGACTATTCTATTTATACACCGAAGCTCCTTTCTCGAGTGGGCCGTGAGCACGCGGTGTGTGTGTGTGTGTGTGAGGCACCACTATAGACCGGCGACGGACGCTGACGAACACACTATAGCTCGTCGTAGGTAGGTACGTACAGTGTGTGGTGTTTTGACGAAATCATTATGTTATATTCTTTTATCCATGCGTATGTGACTTTGGCCCACCCACGTGTAAATTCTAAGACCGTTGCCAATATTCTGTAAATTATCCAAGAGAATTTGCAAGTTTGTTTGCGTTTTTGAAATTTGCAAGTTCCCGGAATTCACGTGAAATATAATAAATGCCAGATACAGTAATTTCACGTAACTACGTAACCTATGTTCAAGTTATCCTAGAACTTGGACATTTTTCACGATTGTAATCGTAAATAATATAATGATTCAGAACAGTAATGTACTAACATACCTGGGACCGTATTTAGAAATGTAGCGCCCTGGACTCGAAATTCATGGCATCCATTTTCAATAAATTTTTTTAATACCATAATAGTAGCTACAGAAGAAGTCAAACTTTTTTAAATTTAAAAATTTTATAAAAGATCCCTCATAAGAGTTGTTATTAGTATAATTTAAAAAAAAAATACGAGCGTTAACTCACAATAATTTTTTCTTAAGTTTGAATTTTAAAAAATACAAACATTTGCATATTACTTTGTTGGTAATTTATAAAAAATCTTATTTTTATCAAGATTTGAAAATGTAATGCTCTCTTTACAAAAAAAAATTGAATTTTTTGTTCATTTTATCTGAGAAATTTTTTCTGTCCTCAAAGTGTGCCACCCCCGGGCAATTGACAACGGGTATCCCCCCCCCTTAAAATCAGCCTTGAATATGCTTTACTTGCGGCGTATCCAAGTTTTAATTTTTTTTTTGTATATAGGTGCCTATTCAAAACTGTTAACATATAATTGTATGGATATTGCTACCTGCTAGTATACTTTCTCTCCTATAAAATTTATAGGAGAGATATTAAATATTTAATAAATATTTAATATTTATTAAACATATATATATATATATATATATATATATATATATGTATTCATAATAATTATTATATCAAACCTACACTCGTAATTTCATTGCTGAACGAAGCAGGGAGCCATCATTCGAATCGTAACATTATTTCGTATCTTTATTCTCTGTTCTTGTAGACAACATACAACCTAACCTACCTGCATAACATAATTGAAAATATAAGATAAAATATCGCACCTATACATGTCAATAATACAGTAACTTGTCGTTAAGGGCATAAGTAATTTGCTGCAGAGGACTTCTAGATTTTTCTTTACATTACAATTAGTTGTTATATACTGTTTAGTGTTTACCCAATGTATAATATGCCTATATAGTATATAGTATACAGTATTAATAATATTTATATTAAAAAGATCAATCGATTATGTTAATAGTTGTACAAACAAGCCCTTCCGAAATAAAATTCTGGAGAAATGCCTTTAAAATCACAAATATTTGCTTTATTTATGCATGCCACAAGAATTTCGGGAAAATGTGTGGCCTACTACCATGGTACAATCTACTGAGATTACCAATCTAGCACCTACCCTGGGTCATACGCAGACTTGAATTTTGAATCCAATTGGAAAATAGTTCAGCCGATTTTCTACGTTTTTTTTTTATTATAATTATTTTAATCAAAACCGTTATTTGTTTTTTCGACCATTTCTTTCGATATTTTTTAAATTTTGAACAGAGCGATGAATGTATTAATTTTACAATAATGTGTGTTTTCTTTTTATATTTTTTTTGTTCTGACATCACGTTTTTAGAAAGTAAAAGTGCTTCGATTTTCTTCATCAGCATTTTTTCACCATACAATTTTCAATATATTTTGACTCTTATTAAATTATTTATAGGCATAATAAATTTATGCCTATAATAGTTTAACATAATTTAATTTTTTTTATTGACAATTAAAATATTTTGCTTGGTCAAAAACTTGAAAATGTATTACAAAGTTCCTCATAACATTATGAATATTTGAAATTAGACATTGGATATTCACCCGTAAACTAACGTTTCCTCGAGGAACAATTTTTTTATTTTGTTGCAATTCAAAAACGAATTACCGTAGACATTTGAAATTTTTACCAAATGTTGAAATTATCATTTTCACACCATAAAATTAAAAATATTTATACACATTTTGAGCTAATTGTAGGCATAAGAATTTTTCAGTTTTTATAGCTAAAGATTGAACATTTAAAATAAGATTTCTCGTAAGTAGTTTATAGTATAACTAAAAAATCAAAAAAATATATTAACATGGTTGATTTTTATAGGCATTTAAGTTCAAATTTGGACGAAATTAGATATTTAAATGAAAAATAACAATGTTAGTTATTTCGTTATAATTTAAAAATATTTTTCGGGGGTGTTTGAAACTTATAAAAGTATATTATTATATTTTATATACTCATTTCAACTTTTTAATGCAATGTTTTCTTCAACCTGCTGTGTTGTTAATAGTAAAAATAATTATTTACAATTATATCATAGAATTCACTTAGTTACGTAGGCTGACAGACCGTCTTCGTTCATTATCGTTTTTCATATACAATGATTTTAGATCATTGAATTCAAATTTAATACTTCCATTACAGTAATCCACTTGACATCTACTGTACAGCAGAGCAGTAACCACTTGCCGACCTTTTTCATTTCGATATCGTTGTATACCACCACTCGAACCACATTATTATTTATACACCCGCCAGAGAGCAAGGAGTGTTTGTGGGTTATAATACCCCTTTTGAGCCGTGTCATAATAAATTATTACATGAATATAACTTTAAAAAAATATTATTTTTATTTTATAATTTATTATTATCATTATATGTTGATCATAACGGACATAGTGTATAAAAAATATTGTTAATTATAATCAAAGTTATAGTTTGTATGTAAATTTTATAATATTTATCATTAACACCCCCCCCCCTTACAAAAATGTTAGTTACGCCACTGACGCCCATGTCTCTCACCTTTGGCCGATGTTCAAAAAGTAATCGGACACTCCTACGCTGTGACAAGCGGTGTTCGACAGGTTGTACATTAGGCTGCATAGCTCGGCAGGGCTTGGAACCGAAATTAAAAATATCGGTATTTGAACCGGAACCTTTTGAAAATATTGAAACCGGAACATCGCCGAAACCTTTTTTCGATTTTCTTAGGAACCTAAACCAGAACCGGTGCCGGTATTTTTTGTAGAGAATTTTTCGGTTCCAATTTTATTTAACTATTTTTTATATTTACCTAGGTAATAAATAATAATAGTTGAATCATTAAGTTTGGTTGATGTTGTAATGTATAAATATATTTTTAATTTTATATTTCTACTATCTATGACAGTTCCAGAAAACAATTAAATATGAGCAATTATCAAAATAAAAATAACTGTAATAAGTAAATAATAAATATTGTTATTTTTCCGTTAGTCAGAACTCGTTGTCATGATTAATTCTCTATAACTTTTAATTTATAAATAGTTTAGGATGAGTGATGACTTATGAAATGATTATTGAAAGTTAAATCGATCATAATACACATCCGTATAAATCGTCATCAGATTGTATCAGGGACTATAAATTAATAAACTCGTTTATGGTATTCATCAATTAATTTATAAATTTGTTTGATAATTTATGAAAGTTCCCAATAAAATTAATATAGATGTAATGGATGATAACGAATAATTTTTACTATCGATTAATGTTTGATTATTTGTTTAAACTTGCAATGGTAATGATAATGGTACCGCCAACTTCTTGCGACGCGAGTAAATTTTCATAATTTGTTTTTATGTTTCTAAAACTAAAATAGTAATACTTAAGCGCTTTAACCCATTAAGACGATTATTATTTGATCTTACTACTTAGATAATATGTACTTTGTTTATACTGGAGTATAATTTAATTTTTGAAAAAAATACCTTTAAATACTGTTATTTACTGGTATCGGAACAGAAACCTTTATTCTGTAATTTTAAAAACCATAACCGAAACCGGTAATAATTTTTTTTTTTTTAAAGAACCGAAAAAATCATAAAAATTCCAAGCCCTGTAGCTCAGGTTTGCCGGGTGTTTCTTGTCAACGTCGAAATCAGTGTAATAATGTATATGGTGGTCAAATAAAAATAATAATAATTATTATTATTTTTTTTTACTGATCAGGGAAAAATATAAAAAGTTTAAAGACAGAAGTAGATACCTATCTGCTGCGATGTACCAGACCGGCGCCAATATAAGACGTATATTAATTATATAATATTATGCACACTGTACTGATTGCTGGATTATACCAAAGTACGTTAGGCAAATTATTCTCCCTACTCCTTTTAGAGACCATAGAAAACGATTTTTTTTTTTTATATTATATTAAATTACAGAACAAAAATCAATATAGGTATAATCTATTATATATTTATATGGAATAGAAATTATTTTAATTTTATTTGGTTTTAACAATTATTTTTACTTTGTTTTTTTCGAAGCATACAAACTTATAATAATTATTATTATTGTATATTATCTGCCAGCAGCGCGGTGACGACCACTACCGCCGTCATCGTCAACATGCATCGTCCTAGCTTTCATCGGCCACGCAGGCGAGCAGTTTATCTATTTGTATTTTTTTTTTATCATTATACCACAAAATACGACATGTGGCAAAAGATTGGTTTTAAAAATATCCTCAAAAAATTTATTTCGAATAAACTAAAATGAATCAATATTTTAAGTTTAAAAAAATGATTTAAAACTCAGTATAAAAATTGATTGTACCTGTAGGCAAATATGCAATATCTCATTTTTATAACACGATTCATTTTATTTAATATGGTAGAAATAATAAACATTATGATTACTTTTCTCTGTAAATTAATATGTTTTTTTTTAAATAACTAAATTAATTAAAAATAAAAATTAGTTGGTTATATTTAAAACTTAAAAAAATAATTTACCAGCCGGATCCAAAATATTCACAGCCTACATGCTCTCAAATTAATAATCCGACACTGATTTTACTTGTATGTATTTGCTAATCACATTCTACTTATTGTTAAACGTTAATATAGGTAACTTACCTTATGGCTATTTTATACAATCAAACTTCTTACAATTCCAAAATAGCTAGGTATGCAAAAAATGTATTTTAAAAATTAACACCTCCAATAGGTAGGTATATTATTATTGCTATAACTGCAGTTACACCACCAGGCACAATAATTAGATTTCGTACATGTCCAAATCTCCGTACGTTTGTATACATATTATTATACTTTTATATGTATATCTCATGTTTTATACTCGTGATATTTTCTTTTCTTATGCGTTTGGATCAGTGCCGACGTTTTATTGTGTTTATTGCAAAACTCCAAGATATGTATACACCTATATTTATATAAATGTAGCATAATGATATAGAATTTAAGTCCATCAGTTTTTTATACTTTTATAATATCATGGTGAGGCTTTAATTGTTGAAATTCAAACACAAATTGAACACTACCCCCTCCCTTCATCTAAAAAATACTCTTTGTGACCAAGACAATACTGTGCGTTAACTCAAATCGCACAATATTAGTTTTATTATTAGCTACACAAAATATATTATAGCTATCAATTTATCATATTATACATATTATAAAAGAATACAATTATAGCTGAGTATAAAAATTATTTTTTTTATAATAGAAGTTCAAATTTTGACAAAAATTGTCAAACTTACAAAAATTTGTAAATTATTATAATAAAAAATTATAAAATTAAGGCATGGATAAGTACTATAAGATTCTGAGATAAATAGTTCTTACTAAAACCTAAAAATCTGAAAAAAAAATTTTATCCGTGGTACTTGAAACATTTATGTATTTTATTGTTATATTTTAACATACCTACACAATGACATTCTTAAAATATTGTTAATTATAAGCTATCTCCTATTTATATCACGAAATAGTGATGAACCTATTTCGTTCTAAGGTAAGTTAGTATTGATTCAAAAATGAATAAATAATAATAATATATGATATTAATATATTTATAGATAGATAATAGACACAATCATAATAATTAATCCGATTAGTTAATAAACACAATGTTTTTAGAAAAAAAAATTAATTAATCCAATCCCATATTACTATAATAACAATAAAAATATATAGGTAGGTACTAACAAACCTAGTTGAATAAAGCTATGTGCCTAAATCTCCGCTCGGTATCGTTTTTCTTATGTAATAATTTATAATATAGTTTAAATTTAACATATCTATCACAGTGACCTAGTCAATGATGAAGTACGTATTATTAACATTTGACACCTATACATTTATGGTACATATGTACCTACAGCCAGGGGCGTCACTAGAGTCAAAATTCTGGGGTAGCAAAAAAATAATTTACAAAAAAATTACCTTTAATTGATTTGAAAAATGTGTACCATTATTTTTTAAAATATAAATATATAATTAAATAATTGACACTATAACATTATCACAGAATATATTATTTTGTATCCTCCGGTTTTAAAATATAATATACATTTAATAATCAAAAACTTATATAATAAATATCGAAAATAATTTTTTTGTGGTAGCAAAACGATACTCTTGATACCCCCAAAAATACTCTAAGATATCATTTAGTCATGCCTATACCTACAGCAAACATCACAGTTTTAACGCACTTTGTTTCTTCGCAAAAATTGTTGTAAATATCACTATCAAATATATATTATTGAAATTGAAATTATCATGTGTGTGTGTGTGTGTGTGTGTGTGTGTGTGTGTGTGTGTGTGTGTGTGTGTGTGTGTGTGTGTGTGTGTGTGTGTGTGTGTGTGTGTGTGTGTGTGTGTGTGTGTGTGTGTGTGTGTGTTTTAAATAGATTAATTGTATAAATGTATCATAGGTATTTGGTCAATTCAAACGATTGCCTACTATTATTAATTTGTAAGTTCTTTTAACATCATTTTTTATTTAAACCATATATTACAGGAACTTAGTATTTCTAAGCTTAATAAATAAAATATATAATAACATGAAAATAAAAATGAAGAGGACTTTGAAAATATTTTTGTTATAAAATATTAATGAAGTTAACACGATGACCAATTAGGAAAGTTCTTGATTTTCCAATGTACCAATCCTCACCCTAATGTAAATTCAACACCTGAAAAAATGTATTTTAATATTTTAAACTTTTCAAATAAATAATAAATAACAAAACATAAAATTTTTTTTATTGTTAAATTATTTCCATGATTATAATCAAAAAGTGAAATTTTGACAAACTATCGCATTTTGGTACGAAATTGCTCCTTTGCTATTTTAGAATTCTGAGCCGAATAATGAACGTATTGATTTTACAATGATGTGTATTTTTTTGTGTCTGTCAACATTTTTTGGGGTAGTACCTAAATGTGCTTCGATTTTCTTCATCAGCATCTTTACCTGTAGGAAAGTGAATCTAGTTGGCACTATGAAGGGTCAAAAATAAAAAAATTCAATAATTTTAAAAACGTGTAGGAGAAAGAAATAAGGAAAAACAGAAATTTTTATATGAAGCTAATTTTTAACAAGATCGATTTTGGTGCAACACAAAAAATAATAACCGTAGATAACCTTTGAAATTTTCAACAAATGTTTGTGCTTATCAATATTTTTTATACACCATAAAATTATCAATATATTTTGACTCTTTCTGAGATATTAATAGACATAAAAAATTGTTGGTTTTTTTTTACTGTCGATAAAAATTGTTCAGCTTGGTAAAGTTGAGCATAAGTCTACAATAGTTTTTAACAGCGTTTAAAGTTAGAATTTTAACAAAAAACAAAAAAATCATGAACATTTTCATTTTTTTTTATTTTTCATAAAAATTTGTCTGGTTAAACCTGAGATTCAAAAATTTAACACAAAGTTGTCCGTAAGTTTTTCTACCTTTCACAAATAAAAAAGTTTATCGGAAAATCAAAATAATTTTTTATGAGAGTTTAAAATTATTATAGACATTGAATATTCAACCGTAAACTACCTACTATTTCTCAAAGAACAATTTTCTTATTTTGTTGTAATTCAAAAACCAATTTGAAATTTTCACTGAATGTTAAAATTATCAATTTCTATACGTCATAAAATGTAAGCATAAGAAATTATTTGTTTTTTAAATTTTTTAACATACATATGTTTTTGGACTGAGTACAGATATTTTGATTATCTAATCGTTTTTGAGTAAGATTTATATACACCGTTATCTATCCAATAAAAAAAAATTTTAAAATCTATAAAAATTATGCTCATTATTTGACTTTATTTTTTTGACTATTTATTATTAATACAAAAATTAACTTATAATTTAGTAAGCAACTCGATATTTTTCAAATTGTGAAAATTTCAAAATGTATGTATGATTCATACATTTTCTTTGAAGTGGAAAATATCAAGTAGCATGCTACATTTTTCAATTGATTATTATCTATAAATATCGATAAAAAATTGAGAATTTAGTACAAGGTTTCTCATACGCTGTTATAATAGCAGTTTAAAAATACTAAAAACACATATGTACAATTGCTTTTTATAAGTTTTTAAAGTTCAAATTTTGATCAAAATTCATCAAAATCTTGAATGATTGCAAATTAATTTGTGGTAAAAAATGTATAAAATATTCATTTTTCATAGCTAAGAATTGAAAATTAAAAACAAGATTTCCTGTAAGGAGTTAATAATGTAACCAAAAAATATAAGTATATATTTGCATATGGTTGATTTTTATAGACATTTTAAGTTCAAATTCGAACGAAATCAGATATTTAATTGAAAAATAACGATGTTTGTTATTTTGTTGTAATTTATAAATTGTTTTCTTGAATGCTTGAAACTTTTAAAGTAAGTATTTTATATTTTATACACTCAATAATATTTTAAATGCATTGATTTTGACAAAAATGTATTACCATAGTAATGTATTACTATAATGTTTAATATTAAAATAAATTACTTTAACAGCAATAAAACCATAAAATATACTTAGTAATATAGGCTAACAAACAAATTATATTTATTGACTTTTACAGTGACCCACTCGACACCTACTGTACAGCAGAGCGATACCACTTTTTTTGCTACGTATGACGTGCTTTTTTCTTTTGTATTATAGCTTTCTCCTATAAGTATTTTTACATGAAAATACTTTAGATAAAAAAATCTAAAATAGACAATTAAATTTTGTAAATAACAAAATATACACTAAATTATCACAACAGAGTGGTACCTACTTTTTTTTCTTAAGATATCAGATATGCAACAGATATGCATAATATGTTTGGCACTAAAATTATCTACATCAAAAAAAATTGGCCAAATGATTTTAAAAACTCATTTAATTATTTCGAATTAATAGCAAGATAGAGGAGGAAGATAAATTGGAAGATATTTTAATTGTTGTACGGTTTATTACACTACAAGCCATAAACTGTCAGTTTTAAATTGAAAAATAAAATGTTAGTACAAGCAACATGTATTTACTTCCGCAAATGTAAAATAATAAACACTTAATAATCGTTATGCAAATAGCTTTAATGTAAACATTATAATATCAATAAATTATAAATTATTTAATTAAAAATACATAATTTCCAGAATAGGTGATATAAACTAATTAATTATAAATACCTTTTATATGGTTTACATACAGAATAAATTAAAACTTCGACGGTACCTATGAATCATTTACTAGATTGGCATAATATTATACAAAATTAGTTAAAATGTACTTTTACAATTTTTTACTTCTAATAAGTAACATTGTTATCTTAACAACCTATACACAATCTCAAAAAGGTGAACTTTATGTTTAAATAAACTATTTAAAAAAAACATTATTTAAATGTCTACGAATGTGTTTCTGTAAGTATACTATTCTACACATACATACCTTAGCTGGATTAGCCATTTTCCCGTCTATTGGATATTCAGATCTATCCAAAAAGATTTAAACAGACAATGATTTGCCGGCAAGATCAAATAGCAGTTATTTATGACTTTTTAAAAAAAAAAGTCAATGTCCAAATTTTGTACAAAATTTAAAAAAAATAATTTTTGAATTGCAGTATTTTTGATTCTTAAACCTTTTTAAGTTTTTTATATCAAATATTATAATGTATACTGTCATATATATATATGTCACTTTAATGAATGTGTGAAATTTTAATTTAATGACAAATTATTGAAAACGAAAAAGGATTCTGATCGAAGATAGACTATATTCTAAGTACATTTTATGATTCTTTTATATTGTTATAAAAGTATTTTTTTTATTAAGATATAGTTATATGCAAGGTTGAATTCATTTTTGCTGAAAACATTGCATTTATCATTGTATATGAAATAAAATAATATACGTTTAATATTATTTTCAAGTATCTACCCACGAATAATATTTTTAAATTACAATAAAATAACAAAAAACGGGGAATGCAAAAAAAAAATGTTTTCAAAATTAATCATGTTACATGTACACGAAAGACTAATGCATGCTGGGCTGCATGCTACACTTGCCACCGTGCGGTTAAAATACTGGTAACTCAAAGGGCGACGGTGTGCGCGAAAAGTTGTATATCAATGCATAAAATATTTTAAGGCACGACCAAAAAATATGTCTCCTTTAATTGGCAATTTACCCAAATTCAAAGTCGACTGGTTAAGTAGACGTTTCGAAAACTATGGAGTAGATTATTTAAGTCCGTTTCTGTTAAAATGCAGCAATCAACGAAATGCCGCAGCTCAAATGTCATATATAAGCGTGTTTGTGTGTTTCGTGACAAAGGCGTTGCATTTAGAGCTGGTATGTGACTTATGCGCGGATGCATTTATTGCAGCTTTAAAGAGATTCATATTTAGCCGTGGTATATGTAAAAATATATATTCTGACAACGTCACTTATTTCATAGATGTGAACAATAAACTTTATGAATTAAAACAATTAATGTCGATGAACAACTTAAAAATCGAATTTATCAATTCATGACTAGCAACAAAATATCATGGCACTTTATCCCTCCACGAGCACCGCATTTTGGTGAACTGTGGGAGGCGGTGGTTCGTAGCATTAAAAAACATCTAAATCGTAGTATAGCATCCACAAAATTTACTTATGATGAGTTCTTCACACTATTGGTGCAGATTGAAGCTTGTTTAAACTCACGACCACTTACCTCGTTATCTATTGATCCTTTTGATTTATTCGTCCTTACTCCGGGTCGTTTTTTAATAGGGAACTCACTAGCATTGTTGCCAGAACCAGCCATGAACAATTTAATCAATAATTTGTTATTACCTTGGCAAAGAGTACAACACATACACATTATGCATCAAATTTGGAGCGTTGGAGCACAGAATACCTAGGTTAACTTTAGGAACGTTCCAACTATTATTATTTAATTATTAGTTGTTACATATTACAATTCGAGTAACTCGTGACTAGTAACTACTAATAAGTAATTACTAATTTTTCATTTCATTTTTTCAGTTGACCGAGCATCATTCGATTATTTTCACTCAATTGTTTCAATCACTAACTACATCGTGTATACCCTTGCCCATGAGTTGATGAATTCGATAGAGAAATTTGTCTTAAGGAAATTTGTTGATCCATTTGTACATCAGTGATCGATATTAAATTTTCTTTACATACTAAAAACTGATTAGGTTTCTGGTGTATAATTGATTTATAACACCATTTTTGGTAGCTAATTTATAAAAATCATTATCTACTACATCTAATACTACAGCTAAAATATTTTGGGGATCCATTTTACTACGATCGATATCTGGAACTCGAATACGGACAGTTTCCCTTACATTAGACGAAAGAAACTTTTGTTTTGAAGTTTGCAACATTTTTACGGTTTGTACTTGAAGACTTGTGATTGCTACTTCTCTATTTAAAATTATTTTTTTTCTCCTGTCAATTGGTTTATCTACAAATGAATTGAACTGAGTAAATTAAGTTTCGCTTATTAATTTATTTATTAATAGTTCATACACACTTGATATTTTTTTTCCTGTTGTTCGTCATCTCTTGACTTTTCACTTTCTCGATTAACTTTTTCAGAATCTGTTAACTATTTTCAAATATTTATAACTATTTATTTATTTATTTTTAATTATTATTTTTATACTTGATACCTACCCGAATTATTATTTTCGTGTTCGTCATCACTCGACATTTCACTTTCTCGATCAACTTTTTCAGAATTAGGTACCTTTCTGCTTATGACAAAAATTATACCTATATCTTTTAACATTTTATAGTACTTATTATTCACAGGTGCCTGTTCATAGAGATGGATAAAGCCACAAGGTGTCCTACAATCATTATGGACAGTATTTAGAATTTATTGTACTTACATATTATATTAAGTATTGTAAATATGTAAGGTCCAAGTAAAAAATGTTGGAAAGTGGGTAACACTCTGCTATACTGAATGTACATGCCCAGTGGATCATTGTAATGGATGTATTAAATTTTAATTCAATAATATAAACGTATCGTAAGTATACAAAAAACGTTTTGAGCGAAGATGGTATGTCAACCTACATTACTAAGTAAATTTTATGATATTATTGCTATTAAAACAATAAATTTTACTATTAATATTGCAGTGAGTTGAATAAATTTATTGCGAAAACATTGCAACTGAAAACGTCATTGAATATATAAAATATAATAATATACTTTAAATGTTTCAAGCACCCACGAAAACTATTTTTAAATTACAACAAAATAACTAACATTGTTATACTTCATTAAAATATCTAATTCCGTCGAAATTTGAACTTAAAATGTCTATAAAAATCAACCATGAAAATATAATTTTTAGAATTTTTGATATAAATATTTATTTGGTAACAATATTAACTACTTATAAAGAAACTTGTACTAAATTTTCAATCATTAACTATAAAATTTAAACTTTTAATAGATTTTCAAATACAAAATAATTAGTAGATTTTCAACATTTTGATGAATTTTGGTCAAAATTTGAACTTTAAATGCTTATAAAAAAAAATGTGCCTATGTAATATGTACTAATCTTTAAAAAATTTTAACTGTTCTTAGGTATAGCAACTTATGAAAAACCTTGTATTATACTCATTAATCTACTATTATACTTATTATGGTATTCTGACCCAACCAAAGTTTTTTTTATAAAAAATACATTTTTAAGAATCGAAAATTAGTTTAACTAACCTAACAGTTAGTTTAAAAAGAATCAAAATATTTTTGAAAATGTTCATTTCAACATTCAGTGAATATTTTATATGTACTTGAATAGTAACAAAATAAGAAAATCGTTGTTCACTGAATCAATAGTTTATGGGTGAATATCCAATTTCTAATTTCAAACGATAGTAAAAAATTAAGTTTAATTTTCGGGTTAACTTTTTTTTTGGAAAAGGTAGAAAAACTTGTGTTAAATTATCAAATTTTAGGTTTAAACAGAACACTTTTTATAAATTTCTAAATCAAAACAAATTGCAAATTTTCGTAATTTTTAAGTATTTTGTTAACATTTTAACTTTAGACGCCTATAAAAACTATTGTAAACTTACATTCAACTTGTTTTTTAAAAATTTTTAAAAAAAATTTTATTGACAATAATAAAAATAAATAAAAAAAACAGAAAATATCTTATGTTTATAAATAGCTTAAAAAGGGTAAAAATGTATGAAAAACTTTAAACTGTATAAAAATGCTATTATAAATAATAAGTAAATAAATAATAAATAATATATAAATTTATATTAAATATAAACATTTTGTGAAAATTCATGCATTTAAAGTTATTTTATTTTGTGTTAAACCTTAGACAAAATCGATTTTCTCAAAAATTGGCTTTGCGTAAAAAATCCTGTTCTTCATTTTTTTTTCTTCGTCGCGAAGAAAACTATTGAGAATTATTCAAACTTTCAATTTTCTCCAAAGTACTAACTAGATTTACTTTTATACCAAAAAAGATGATGAAGAAAATCGAAGTGCTTTTACTGCCCCAAAACATGATGACAGACACAAAAAAATTAATTAAAAAAAAAAACACATCATTGTAAAATCAAAACATTCTTTGCTCCGTTCAGTATCTAAAATATTTGTGAAATATTCAATTAAAGTAGGTATCATGATTTTTTAGAATAATATATAAATTAAATTTAAATATGAAGTAGGTATAATCACAGAACAACGTATTATTATGAATTATTGTTATTTCGTTTATAATAATTTGCAGGTACATATTATTGGTAACGCGTGTGTGTGGTATATAGTATATATCTTAATACGATGCCGAATCTAGGAGGGGAGAGGTCGAATGGTGATTGTTTCCCCAGGGCAACGGAGAATGATAGATGATGATCAATAATCAATTCTTGAAAATTTAAATATTTTATTTTATTTAAAATAATTATAAAAATGCTGTAATTATACCTATATCTATACTGTTATATTTGTTGATATAAAACCTTTAATTTTTTTTTTTTTTTGAGAGGGGGAGGGGGTAATTTAAAGTGTACCAAATTTATGCTGTGTTTGGTGACAAGTAACCTATATCGGCTATATCTAATCATCTGGCACTGTCTATATATGGTCATAAAATCCTAATTTAATGTTGCTCAAACAATCAATTTATTCAACGTCTGTAGATTTATAGTAGGCAATAAATGCATATCATGTACCTATAAGTAAAACAAAATTCAGTAAAGCTCAATGTTTAACATAAATTAAGTTCCTAAACATACTAAAAAACTATCCTTTACCTATAATATATTTAATCTATACCTACTCAAATAGTCAAACCTTAAAAGAATTAGTAGAAGTAATTACCCATACATTAATTTATTTGCAATATGAAATGTCATTTTTACTTGGACATAGTTCAAAATATTCACTTTGATTTCAAGAGATTTAAAGCACAGCAGTTATACTAAATGGATAATGTATTCATTAATGGAACCTCATAAACTAATATAACTAAATTCATAGTATAGACATACTGATTGACCTATTGGCTTAAATCCAATCTAAATATTTTCATATATTTTTATTTATGGATGAAAAATCCTTAGGTAACTTTAATATTATAGTCTGAGTCCAAGGTGGACAAGTTAATCAAAACATTAACTGAAGTTAGTCCTATTACAATTTAAGTGCTGAGTGTTAACAATAGTATATTAAGTAATGATATACTAACATATAGGTATATAATAACAATTTACATAATAACAAAGATAAAAGCTGCTAAAAATAATAAAAATTGTAGGTAAGCTGTAAGGTAGAGTTCATTAGTTATTAATTTAACAAATAATAAAATTAAATATAAAAATTGAAAGTGTATTAAGAAAAATATGAACATAATTCAGAAAAAAACTTGTCTCATCTTTTTAATAAATTAGGTACCTGCTAGGTCGCACACATTAAATGTAATTTATAAAACTTTCAATATTATTTTTAAATGAAAACTACCTCACAATTTTGTTAAAACTTTGTCTTCCTACTATAATTTATTTTAAATTTTGAGTAGAGGTGGCTGTATTAATTTTACAATGATTGATTTTTGTTTGTTATCACTAGGGTTAGGGACTTATAGGGATTTGCATATTTTCTAATATTTGTGTAAAACGTAACATAATAGAAATTTGTTTCATAATACCAAGAGTGTAAGAAAATATTTTTATTTTTTCTCTTTTTTACGTGTTAGTGCATGTTTTGTAATTGTAATTGCATATTTTACATATATTTTTTAATTAGATACCTTTAAATTGATAAAAAAAAAATGTAATGCAGGTAAACCTAAAAGAATATTCAAAGAATTTAGTTTTAGTATGTGTCGTGTTTATCTCATTTGCGGGACCATTAATAGTTGAAATTATGAATCACCATCCACTAATATAATTTTATCTACACACAGACTGTATACCTAAATTGTATATTAGTATGATTCTTATACAGGTTATACGTCACAGGATATCAATCATTATTATTTGTCAATGTTATATTCTTTATTATTATATATGGTTATTGTTTAGTGTTTTCCCCATCTCAACAACAATTTATATTTGAGATTATTAACCATCAATAATATCAAAATATTATAGTTTTTAAGACATATATTTTAAGAGCATATTTAGTAATTTTTAGGGCAAAAATTAAAGCATATTTTAAGGGTTAAGGACATGAAGACCCTAGCTTTAGTTATTACCTTTTGTGGTAGTAATACTGGCATGCTGCTTGAGGCTTCATTCATAATACCTTTTCTGTTGGAAAAATAAATCTTGTTAATACTTTGGAGGTTAAAAGTAAAAAATTCCAGTACTTTTGTTAATAATTGGGAACAAAAACAAAGGTATACAAGTTTTTTGATATTACTGTTTAAGTAATTTATTTTACTATTAGTATTATGATAAGTTGATTTAATTTTTGCTAAAAACATTGCATTTAATATATTATTAATACTTAATTATTATCTTAGTATATAATATTTACTAAATACAAAGTTATTTTTTTCCTCAGGAAACAATTCCGAATAATTAAAAAAAAAAAAAAAAATAATGCAAAAATGAAATTTTTACTCAAAACCAATTTTTGATAAAATCGATTTTCTTATTCATCAGAATTCCACATATGTTCAATCATTCATAAAACAATTATTGTCAATTTATACTCTTTTTTTTTTTATTACTAACAACTTATAATAAGATAGACCAATTGACATTTATAGAAATAAAATAACAACAAAAAGTAAGTAACTACTCTGATGTGTAAGTATTCCTCATCATTGAAAAAGTCATTGTAATATTTATATATAATAATATAATATAATTGTATTGAATTTGAATCAGTAAATTTATCATTGCAACAATTCTGAGCAAAGATAGAACTGATTTTGTCTATCTTCGCCATATCAGTATACAGGATTTGTTATAGTTGTTATCATAATATTGATTAATAGATTAAATAATAACACACAAATAATATTTGATTTATTTAATGACTATTAATATTTACAGGTCTAAACATAATAATATTAAGTAATTACTATTTTTTTAACAAATAAATAATCCAATTATTTTTCTTTTAAACAAAACAATTATTTAAATTAAGTATAAACAAAATCAAATATATGATAATGATAGTAAAATATATTAATAATATACCACCAAACTATGCAATGCAATATGAATCTTAATTATGACTTAAGAGTTACAAACAATTTAAACACATTAATGGTTTTAGTTCACTGAAATAATTTAAAGAAAAAAATTTAACTTGTAATATCTTAAATTCTACAGTATTAAAAATCCAACAATTAAAATTTATAATAATAAATTTTATGTGGAAGCAAACTAAATACTTTTTAATAATTACACTACATTGTCTAAATAAATGATAAAATACAGTTGATAGTAGTTAATGTTAATATTTTAGGTCCCAATAAATATATCAAGTGAATTAACCAATATTAATATATTCGTTATAACTTATAAATTATAATCAATTCATAGGATTTGAATTCAAAATAAATTAATTTTTATTAATCCATTTTAAATACATTTTTAAAGAAAATTATGATAAAATAAAGTTAAGTTAAGGTTATGTAATATACAAAAGTAATAGTGTTGTTTATGTTAATGATTTTTTTTCATCTACTTAATATATATAATGCAGTATTAATAAAATTAAAAGTTGTGCATTAATGCAAACTATAAGGACAAAAACAATGAGAGTAATTTTCCAAAAAATTAACTAATAGAAGTAGTTGTTAAAATTATTTGGTTAAACCCAAATTATTTATTTTATTTCTCTACCATATGAATATTTGATATACCTTGAATATTTAAAACTATATAATATGATGAATAATAGATTTATTATTTACACAAAAGGCATTCTTGATAATTCAAATATAGTATTATGGTACAAAATAAAATAATAATGAATATATATGTAGTAAAAATAAATTACCAAGAAATGAAAAAAAAAAGATTTTACATTAATCAACTTTGACAACACTATATATTTTTCGAACAAACCAAAATGTTGCAAAAAATCCAATTGTACCTGAAAATATTTTCATTTTATTAGAAATAATTTAAAAATTTGATCATAGTCTATTATACAAAATAATGATTGGTTTATATGCAGGTGGTTAGAATTCCAATTATTGGACACAGAATAAATTGATGTTTAAGAATAGAAAAAGAACATAATTTAAGTATGATTTATAATTATTGATATTTAATATGTATGTAAATTGCCTACAACAAAGGTGTGCACGACCTTAATGACAGAAGGGGCCAAAATTTTGTTTTATCAACATTAGTGCCTGCGAAAATATTTTTTAGGATAACAAGCCAAATAGGTTTAAATCATTATTATAACATTCATCAATTAATATCATTTATAATATTAGAATAATACTAATTAGATTAATTATTTTAATATATTGTAGTTTAATTAACCTAAAATTATATTATAGTGAATTTAATAGGTACCTACAAAAATTGAAATATCACATTTTGTTTTATACTTCATTCCATTAGTTAAAAAATAATATTTATATATAATATAAAACAAGAAGACAAATATATCAGTCGCCAATATTAATATTTTATTTGCGATTTTTTTATAGTATCATAGGCATTGATATTAAAAAAAAATTATTTTTTTATCGAAGATCTTTTAAAACTGTCTGATCATAGGAATGGCAAAAAAATAGTATGGTTATTACCTATTACACAGAATAGATTAAATAATTTATCTATTCTCTTTGTATAATTATTGTCAGTTATTGTTCGGTACCGACTCTGGCGGCGACAATGTTATTTTTGTCGTGGGTTTCCGCCGATAAGGCACCGAATGTTCTCGAAGAGAACTCCACCCCCCGTCGCCGTATCATGTAAACCGGCTTTCGCCGCCGGCAAAGGCCTACCGCTTAGATGCGATCATTGTGTACGAATCATTGTTGTCGGTTCGATTGTGCGCGATCGGTGTAACTTAAGTTTTGTGCCGATCCATATTAATATTGCTGTCGTTGCCGCGGTATATAATTTATATGTAAAATATTTCGCGCTGCGTTGATGTATCCGTGATTGCAACGAGCAATTTCTATTAATTTATATTCGTTGTTTAGTCTTTGAAGCACACGCGGGTGCCTATAAGAACAACGATCGAGTCGGTGGTGATCGTACGCG
>JACXSJ010000005.1:86654-101803 GCA_014851325.1 Pentalonia nigronervosa
TAGTAGGTGGGCGCCTACATCCCTAGTTGTATATGTGTTAAATTAATATTATTATTCTTATAATTTCATGTTTGCTATGTTGTGTGATGTATCATTAATACAGTCCACTTAATTATTACTAGTTCAAAGTGTTAATTATTTTTGTGTTATAATTCGCCTAATACACCTCTTTGTGAAAACTAAAGTACATGACGCAACAGTTATCACTGTAAAAAACATTTTAAATTATAATGTTTATCCACAGAATAACTTTATTACTCATTGCCAGTTACATTGATAACAATAATTAATAATAAACTGATTCTTTTTGTCCATATCACGGATTCGTAGTAAATTGTTTTTATATTTCTTATTTATAACAGTCACAAATTCATAAACATGATTGTGTAAAAAATTACTACCTAAATAAATTTCTTAATATTTGTAATTTTTATATTTAATTTGGAAAAAAAAATTTAGCACACAGCTGTCAAAACTGCCTCCCCCAAGTGCACACCTATGGTCTACAGTATTATGAAACATGTTAGGAAAACCCAATATGCAAGAATGCTAAATTCCCAGTTTCTAAACCTATTTAATAGGTAATTAATAAACTATAATAAATTTAATTTTGTAATATTTAACCAATTTTTAATATTTGCTAGTAAGAATCCAAATTAAAAACTCATATTTTTCAATACTGGCTTATCTAAATTTACTTTTCATGGAACTGTTATAAAATTAATTATTTATACACTGATAATTTCTCTTTTGGCATATTTATCTAATTATTTACAGTAGTATATAAATCAGGGTTATAACTTTTTTTAATAATAAATAATAAATAAAAACCCAATTAATTTGTTATTTTTGTAACTAATAGATGGGCAGACAAATAGACGGACACAACAGGAATATAAAGTGTTCAAAAAATGTTTAAAAATCTAAAACTAAGTTAATGTTGTTAACTTAACCAGCATAGAATTATGTATACCTAGTAAATATTCAACTTAAGGACAGTTAATGGCACAAAAACCTGTAAACGTATATAATGATAGAGTTTGGATAATGTGCATCACACAGTTGTTGAAGTTAAATGAGTTTTCTATTTAAAACATTTTTCACTCTAATACAATTTCAATTGTAGAAAACAAAAAAACTTTTAATTTTACAACATTGTCAACTTACCAGTCATTAAGAAGAATAAGAACACCATTATGAATGTGTATCCAAAATAAAGAAAAGTTGAAGCAACACCTTCAATATTAAGTCTAGTTTTGAAATAGTGTACACAATACAGAAATAGATAAAATGATGTAAATGAACTGGTCAAAAAACTCCTCCACCACCAGTGATAATCCTGTAAAAAACAATTTTAATAAAAACTTAATAAATATTATAATACACGTAACTTACTTCAGCACATAAATGGAAATAGCATAGAAGAACAGTAGTTTCTGAACATGTTATTATGAGAATAATAAACACGAGGAATAAAAATCCAAACATATAATACATCTGGTTAGACCTAAAATAAATAAAATTAACTAATTAAATTAAATAAACAACATTGAAGCGATTTTGAACTTTTCAAATTAATTTATTTTCAATTATTTTGAAGCACAGCATAAAATGCTCAATTATCAATATTTTTTCATGTTTTAAAATTAAATAAACACTTCACAACCTAGATCAAGTCATAAGTTCTTATAATAAATTTCATTATAATTAAACTTACCATAAAGAATTGAGAATAAAATAAAGTTGAATAAATATGCAGCCAAAAGGTAAAACTCCACCCATAATAATTCCTGGGAATGGTTGTGTATAAATAGTTTGCTCTGGAATTTGACGTGGGATTTGATTTGTTCTTACAGGATGTTCAATTGGCTAAAATCACATTTATGTTTAAATTTAATATTATTTAAAACATTAAAATTTATCAAAAATGTAAAATGTATTAATTGTAAAATATTAATTGGATATCAATTAAATCAAAAAATATTTCCTATTTTAAATATACATTTTTGCTCATATAAAAAAAAAGTAAGGTCTAATGCAGTATTATTATTGAACTATTTTAATAAATGATAATTAATTAAAATATATCTTATTGTATAATAAAACCCATTATTCGATTGTCTGGTCATAAATCTTATCTAGCCTGAAGTTAATTTAGTTTTAGGAAACAAACAGCATAGTTTATATTCAAGTCACTACTCTCGTATGCAACTTTACTTTTTATAACTATATACTTAATGCCTACTAGGGTGGATATTAAATAGATGTTATTTATACTGATTTTGTTAAGAGAATCAATTTTTATACCAGAAAATTCTCAATTCTACTTCAGGAATTGAAAATATTCTCATTTCTTAGAAAATAAGCTATATTAAATCCATTCAATGCTAAATTTCAAATATGTTTAGCTGCATTCAAAAAATAGGGCATTTACTTTGTATTTGTAATTATTTAATATGTTTTTAATTTTATCATAAGTATGTATTAAATGTATTATTTATTTATAACAAATTAATATATATAAATTCATGTAAAAAATACTCACTCGTTTACGGAAGCCAAATAATGCACCAATAAATGTAAGTGGTACAGATACACAAAACCATAATACTAACAAAGCAAGTAATGTAGAAAATGGTATAGCAGCAGAACTTTCTTTGGCCCATAAAACCAAATTCATTATGAAAAATAAACAGAAGACCACTCTATAAAAAACAATTATAAATTGTAACATTTACACACAAATTATGTATGTATTCTTCAATAATGTAGTACATTTCTTAAATTAATTAGTTTCCCAAATCCTCCCACTGTAGAGAACATATCAAATTTTAAATAAGTTGAAATATTATTTCTTTCGTTGTTGACAGAAAAATATTAAGATAATAATTATTGTTTTCGATATACTGATAAAATATAATTTAGCTAACTAATAGCTAGAATTATAAAATTGGTAATCTCATTAACACTTTTGGTATTTTTTATTAACACTATTTAATTCACCTTATTCCAATAGATATACTAGTACTGGGTATAATTTTATTATTTTTAATCTTACCCAGGGCAAAACATGGATGTCAATATTATATTTGTCTTCCACTTCTCACCACCAAAACTTTTATAAATTCTTGATGATACATAACCAGCAGGTGTCCCAAGGCATACAAATAATATTAGAGAACAAGTCATAAGTGAACCTCGATTAGCTGGCGATAGAAAACCCAAACACGCAAATGCTGAAATACCATCACAATAATACAATTTTAAAAGGAAAAACAAAAATTACACCTAAAAATAATTATTTTACCTAGTGTTACAACAGTCATACACAAAACTTGTACTCCAGAGCCAACAAAAACTGCAAGTAACATTCCTCTTCTTGGAGGACGAAAAACATCTCCATGAACTAGTTTCCAACCAAATTCTTCCTTAATATCGTCACCTGCATCAATCTAAAGAAATTAAACGTAATTTTAATAAATAGATAGTTTAATCCAAATTATATTGTATATAATTTTATTACAAGTTCAAATATAAATTTTAAACATTCTAGTGATAACCAATAATACCAAATGTCAATTTACCTGATTATATCTAGCAATATCCTTGTGCAATGTACGCAATATAATCATTGCTACCATCCCAGATAAGAAAATTACTATCATTAAAGAATTTAAAATGCTGAACCATTGAATATTGGTTGGTGGCACAGAATCCAAAATATAATCCCAACGCGAAGACCATTTTACAGTGTTATTCATCTATAATTTAAATTAATTCATAATATAACAATGGTAATATTATATTAATTGAATAAATAATTATGTAGAATTGTAGATAATAAATACTTAATACTAACCTCAAATTGAATAGAGTAGGAATATGTTATATTCAATGGAGTATTTATTTTATCAGCAGAGATTTCCATGAATTCTGTATTACAACCAGTGACTGGAAATTTATGTTGTATACTTCTTGGTCTCACTTTAACAGCTTTAAAACATAAATAAACACTGATTTATATATTACTACAGATTTTCAAGATAATCCAAAATGATTTATAATTTAAATAATAAATTTATTTAAATTAATTTATAATTAAATAATAACCTAAATATTTCAAAATATTTTTTAATTTCATTTTACAACACATTTTATAAGAAAAAAAATGTGAAAATTATTGGGTAAAAATATATTAATAAATAGTATAGATGAAGCCATTGGATAAAATAATTTTTAAAAAATTGCTGACATACCTATTATTCTGCCACCCTCCGAACTGAAAGATGATCCCCAGTCTTCATGTTTTCCACTGTGATAAGTAATAGTAAATTCTAAATGATTAAAAATATAATAAGTATTTGGCTTTAACGCTTGTGGAACAACCTGAAACAATTAAAAATTGTATTTTCAGTATACAATAACAAGTCTAATTAAACTTTATTTAAGAATTGTGAATTTAAGTAACTATTTATTATTTACTTTATTATTAGTCTTACTTTCAGAATAGTTGCACATAAATTATTATCATGGCTAGCTGGTTTAAAACAACCCATTGGAAATCCTGTACTACAATACTGCTGGCCATCTTCTAAATCATAACACCAAGTAACTGGCATATTATCTAAAATGTTAATAAAATAAGAATTGAAATATTATATTATAATTAATTTCATAAAACAAAATAATTATTTTATTTTATTTTTATTATCTTAGAATATTTAGATAAATTAATGATTTGATATTTTAGTACTTAATTGAATGTTAATAATTTAATTTTACCATAATATTTAATACGAGTAAAATTATACCTACCAACAATAAAATGATGCTGATAATTTAAACTCATTCCACGCTTAAGTACAAATAGCTTCATATTACTAATTGAATCATTAGGAATATAATGTTTAGTACAAAGTACTTTACAATCCTCATTATTTAAAAATGATACCTGTAGATAAAATAACAAAATAAGTAATAGTCCAATTTTTTAAACAATTTTGTTTATAAAGTAATTAGTTTTTATTACTAAACAGGATTTATTTATATATTTATGGTACAAAAGAACTATTATATACCTAAATAACCTATGGAATATTATAAGGATAAAAATATGTAGTAAATAGGCTTAGATTTAGACAAATGATGCCAGTAGGATATGAAAAATTGTATGCCCCTATTTTACTAGCCACCTGTAAAAACATTTGTTCAATATTTAATTTTCATTCAGTTTTATTCTGCTAACTTTTTACAATTTTCAATCAATTTATAAAACCTCGATATTGTTTAATTTGAATAATATATTTTTTTTAACTTGTTGAACATATATGAACAAAAATTAGATAAAACTACATGGGGTTTATTTTAAACAAAATATTTATAAAATCATTTTAAAATTTATGTCCCATTGTACTGTAATACGACTGATGCAAAAAATTAAACTTAACCATAATATGACCACTATATTGTTATAGATACTAATAAACTCTAAACCAAAGGCCAGCAACCCACAGCCCTCATATCAATTTGATATAGCTTGCTAGTAAAATTTATAATTAGTATAAATGGAAAAATTTTTATTTATTTTTTAGCCCTTGACATCAAAAAGGTTGCCAACTCCTGATCTAAACCATTAGAACGATAAACTTTTGTCCATAATTAAAAAACTAAAAGATAATTTATATATTATCTTGAAAAAAATATTGTGGATATTACCCTGAATCTGTGGTCAATTACGGTTCTGTAGCCTATACTATTTGTCTTATGAGTTAAGGTTGGGAACCCATTCATAATATACTATTGGTAACTCAAGCATTGATAACTAAATAAAGAAAATTCTCTAATCAATTATATAAATGATTGAATGTTTTCTGATTTTAAGATAATGAGGATCAGTTTTACATCCTATATAATATATGTAATATAAACATCAAATATATTTTTTTATATTCAGTAAAATAAATTTAATTATTTAACAAAAAAATATATTATACAATAATAATGTTAACACTTACATTGTATCCAGAAGGTCTAATTCTTTCACCAAATAAAACTTGCCCAAGATTTTCAGTTGGAGATTTACTTTCATCGGATGTACAAAAGTCAAAGCTAAATAATAAATCAAAAAAATTAATTATTATTTAAGAAGAATAAACAAAAATGTGTATGAAACATTTAAAGAGAATTCAACAAAAAAAAAATTCAAAATTATTCAAAAGAAAATATGTTTATACAACAAATTTTATATAATTATTTTCTATTATCTTTTATTTCTACATTTGATTAGTTTCTTATAGTCAGATTTAAATTTTTAGCCTATCTTGCTCTTGAAATCTTTATTTTTGTTTTAAAATATTTAGTTTGAATATTCAATATCGTTTAAAATAAAAAAGGTAATTTTTGATAAAATATTCATAAATACAATAATTATTTAAATGAATACAAAATAAAATAATAAGAAGTGCAAATTATTTGTACACATAGTTATTTTTTTATAATTAATATTATGGTATTAATATAATAAATGGTAGGATATGTTCAATACTTTTTTATTATAACTAATTTTAAAAAACCCTGTATTTTTTAATAAAAATAAAAAATAATATTTTTTTATTTTAACAAATTATTGAAAAAAATATTATAATTAACAGCTAGTTGTAATTTAAAATTTTAAATACTAAATATTTTAAGTAATAAATAAGTATAAAACCTATAAATTATTTATTTTTATTTATTTAATTAAATGTCATATACATATGAGTACTAGACCCTACTGAGAAGATTCAGGAGTTTGAAATCTAATTATATTAAAATTAAACTTCGATTTAATAGGTACATGATTTAAAATTATTTATTATATAAAGATTACCATAAATTATTACAATATTATTAATTCGCTAGGTGATTCCAATAACCATTGCAAAATGCCTCTATTGAATAAATTAATTGGAAGGTTTATTATATAAGATGGTATTTTGTTACATCATTTCTAAGTTTTAAAATGTTTACTAAATGTGGTTTTTTTTATCTTTTAATGATAAAATTATTTTTTTGTGTACCGTGTGTTTACTCCATGCATTATTGGTTGTAATAAATTATGGGTCTTTAAATATATAAGTCATTTTTAGATACATTTTCTTAACAGGAAGAACATTTAGTTTATTATATACATTTTTTGTTAAATGCAATATTTTAATAATTTGATTTTGACATATTTGTAGTCAAGATATAGGATTATCAAATGCACCACACCAGCCTATTACCATAAGAGATTATTGATTCTACTAATACTAAATAAACTTGATATATTTTAAATAATTCTAAAATTTTGTTTAGATTCCTTAATATATTATATATCATATTTCTAAGTTTTTTATTAATAGATTATTGTGGTTCTTCCATCTCATATTACCACTGATTTCATTACCTAAATATTTAAAATTATGTTCTATATTTATCAATTCGCAATTGCAGTTGTTTAATTATGTACACTGATTATTGTGTATTTTTATTTTTGTGAGTGATACATTATCTAATAAAACATGTGGAACAACATATTTTTTTTTAATTCAAAAATACATAATTTTTAACTAATCATGTTTTTATTACTTTTAAATCTAATTTTATTGTATTAAAAACCTCTTCCTAAGAGTCGCCTCAACATAGAACAACAGTAACATTCACATAACATATCAGTTGACTTTTTAAAGGAAGTAAGTGAATACCATTTAGTTGAGGTAAAACTTGTGTATACAGTTAGCATATTATTGAATGATCAATTTATATATATTTTATTTGTTAATGATGTAATAACACAAAAGACCTATGAAAATAGATTTGGATCTTCAAGTGAATGGCACAACAAAATTGTACATAAAATTATTTTAATAAAAATATATCTATTTCCGATGATAGTTGAATATGTTGTCTAGGTATAATAATTTTATAAGAAAATATTTTTTTAATTTAATGTATAAAACGTATAATTACAAAGTATGACAACTGTCTAAATTATTTTTAATACAATATCCATAGTAATAATTAATTTTAAAATATTAAATAAGTTAATATTTTCTCAACACCTAAAACAAAACAATTAACACATTGACGGACAGTTTTCATTTATGTAAATTCCCATAACCTGCTTTTAAAACACACATTTTTATTACTGCTATAGCAATAACAAAATTATTACTGTTATAGCAGTGGTGCTGTACGTACATTGAAAAATCGATATAAGTTGACATTACTGCTATAGCTGTAATCATTTTTTTGATTATAATACATTAAAATCATAAATAATTTCATAATATATAACCAATAAACCTGTATTATTATTATAAGAAGTTAAATATAAACAATAGTACTTGTAATTGTATAATTATAAAAACATTTTAACATAAATATAAACCTCACTGAAAAAAAATCTTTTTAATACAATTATAACATTCAATCATATTAATTACAACTGTTTGTGATAAACTTCAAAACAAAATCCAGCACAAAGTGGTTTTGCACATTACTTGCACTGGAAAGACGTTTATTTTCTGGTTTTATTAGTTTTATAGCACTGTAAACAATTTTTGTAATAAATAATTCTCTTATAATTTTCTGGTATTGGTATTCTTTCTTGATAGTGATTGGTTGCTGGAGGTATTGATGGCTTTTTTTTTAGTGCAAACAGTTCATTTGTAGTTACATTATTCAGAATATTGAACAAATTTTTAATGAGTAAATCACGAAAAGCTTTAATTTCATATTTGGAGTGTCAAAATGTTTTTTATAGACAAAAAACGAGTTCCAAACTGTAACATCGAGTAAATGAAAAATTACCTTTTTATACCATTTACATGTCTTTCTCGAACTGCTATAGTAACTGACCATCTGGTCTGACCGATCAACACCACTCATATAGTTGTTGTACTCGACGATCTCCGACGGTTTGTTCTTTTGTTGGTCGTACCGATTTTCCGACCGTATTAATTTTGGATGTACTTTAGTTGTTATATACAAAACATCATGCATATCCTTCCATTTACTTACATAAACATTATTTTTACGTCTCCATACATGTCGTCCTTTTTTTAGTTTATTGTCAATTATTACTTTTGGGTTTCCTTTATGATTTTTTTCTAAAAGTCCCAGTTATGTGCGTTTTTAGTTCAAGTAAAGTATTTGAAAGTGTCACACTATTATAATAGTTGTCCATATATAGAGAAAACCTTTTATTTAGATAAAAATAGAAAATTATATACTTAATTGGTATTTTTTCCATATAAAATATGTCAGTGCCTAATTATCTAACCTAACATGATGTGGCAGTCTGATGTCTACTTTCATTTGATACTAATAGAATAAGTACAGCTATAACAGTAATGCCATAAATGAAATGTTTCACATTACTGCTATAGCAGTCATGCCACCTAACATCAAAATTGTAAATTACTGCTATAGTAGTAATGTCCGTCAACATGTTAATTATACATTAATGGTTATAACTCATAATAAATTTAATTAAATTTCCAATTAAATGCAAACAATTATGTAATTAACTTTTAAATTATAATAATTGTTTCATATTGATAATTAAAGTATTTTACCCGACTAACTAGATCCATTTATATCAAGATTCAAAATAAATATTTTTTTCTAAGACAAACTAATGAAAATAATAAATAACTTTATAATAATTGTAAAATTGGATTAAGATTTAGATTGGTATTTTCATATACCTAGTTAATATTAATGCCCTATCACAAAGATAAATTAATACATTCAACATCGGTGACATGTTTATACATCCTTGTTAGTTTTACTTTTTATCAGAGACATGTTTACACGTTATATTTCAATGTTTTCTATAAATGTAGTTTTTATTGTAGATTTTTGAATTTAAGGTGACCATTGTGAATAAATATAAAATAAAAATTGCATATTTGATTTTAAAATCAGTTTTTTTTCTAATATTTGTTCTATCATGTACAATAGAATATATATTGTTATATATGTTATGTAGTGGCTCACAATTAGTTTTAACAATTGTAGGAAGTCATCAGTGACATTATAAATACATAATAATTAATCATTATACCCAGAAAAAATTTTAATAATTAAAGTAAAAATAAAAAATATCTACATTTATAACAATGTTTATTGACTTACTAATGGTATTCGTATGGTATGACCGATTCATCAGAATTGAGTCTGTTTACAAAAAACTCAATCTTATTCTAAAACAAATGCATAACAAATATTTAGGCAAGAATACAATGACAATATTAAAAATAAAAATTCTGTGTAAATAATATCTAACCAAATTTAAAATATGACATAACAACTTTATATTTTTTTGGTAGATATTTGTATAACATAAAACATATAATACACAAGATTTACAAAATATTAAAATATCATAAAGAAGCTAATAATAGAATTATTTTTTTCCCCTAGATTTTTATTCAGTTACGCTACTGATAACATATATTATATAATTATTTTTAAAATACAATATATTTTAAATCTTAAATAAGTATAAAATAACAGATAAATCTAAGTTAATTGATATATGGGGGGTGTGGTGGCAAAGCTCCTCACAAAATATATATTTCAGATTGTAGGTCTATATTTAAAACAATATTTACAACTATACTGAATATAGTTACGACATTAATTAATATATTATATTCAGTATCATTAATTAAAGTTTAAATTGGAAGTGTCAGCTTAACAGTGCTAATATGATTAAACTATCTTAAAGAGTATGGTAGTAGAAAAATAGATTCATACTAATGCTGATTATAGAAATACAGTACACAGATCTTCCGGAGTAACCGCCGTTACAACAGTGCATAACAAAATATAATTATTGACTGTGTGCCTCAGTAAACAGTGTTAGAAAAGATTTAATCTTGTACATTTGCTAAACATTATAACAGCTCAGGGGAGGAGGCTAACATGCAATATACTAATGCTGAAATTTGAGTACACTCTATTTTTCATTGAACACTCATGAAGGAAAATCTATCGCAACTAGCTGAAAGTCTACCGATATTCAGTTGAAAATAAATAACAAAACTGAAAACTGATAGAGATAGAGGGGGGGTGGTAAATGGTAGTTTTAGTGTGCGCACCCTCGCTTGATCAATGGTGATGGGGAAAAATAATTACCGTGCATGACGTAGCCGATTCCTTGCAATAGTTGACAGGCGCCAAACCCGGCAAGTAAAATGCCGAAACGTATGTGGAACAGAGTCCAAGGAGCCATACGATCGACGCAGAATTCATTTCCAAACGGTGTACAACAAACGATCAAAACAAACACACACAACTGCAAAACAACCGCGAGTACCGGCCACAGTTACGTGGATACGATGGAATTCCTCTGGAAACGCAACGTTGTCTGAAAACAATTGATAACGTCAGTTATTGTTATCACACTCAAAGCGTAGGAGGTTGCGCACAACTACTGTGCGACCCACCGTAGAATTTACGTCTTCATTTGTACTAAACGGCCATGCGCGAGAAAACCGACGACAAATGGTCGAATCGATGGCCGTGACATTTTGTCGGCGGCCAAAGTGCCAAATCGATAATCGCACGTCGCGTGTTATATATATATATATATAGTTATTATTATTATTATGATTAGAGTCGTGTACAAAATTAATAATTATTATATTTTTACCTATTTATGTAGGTAGGTCGGTAGGTACAAACTATATAGGTGTCCAGGTAATAGGAATCATACTATCATCATAAACCGCATTTAACATTTTTAATTACGAATTACAATGTTAGTAGTGGATATGTTGGTAATGGATACGTATTTTGTTACGCATTTCACATAACATGTATAATTATTTATTTAATTAATTCTGTTTTTAATTACAATGGTTACCTAATAGTTGTTAGTGTTAAGGCCTAGTAATAAAATAATTTTTTAAATGTTGTATGATAATATGATAATTATTTCTTTATTTTTATTTGTTTCAATGTTTTAAAACAATTGGTGTCGTTCAGAGAAAAAATTCTCAAGAATTTCTTAACTGGCAACAATACCATTTTGCTCCAGGACTAATTTTAGGAAAATATCAAAAAGAAAAATCCCAGATGGACTTAAGTTTTAAAAACAGTTTTTATGTTAAACAGATAATAATGCCTACATATGATTAGGATTATTTAGCGTTATTGCAACATTAGTACCTATAATTTCTAAAATCTTTTATCCTATTGACATTTTAATAATATATAATTTAATATTTCAATAATTCAATTTTATTTTGTATTTGTAATTTGTATTTTGAAGTTATATTATAAAATAATCAGGCTACGTTTTTGGTTATGATAATAATAAATATCTCAACGATTTTTTTTTTTTTATTATATCGTATTATGTGATTGAGGAGGGCTTTCGCATTCATTTGCCACGAAAAACTTTGGAATGTTTCTGGCGACAATTAAAAGAGTAAAATTAAGGGCTTCTTCATACATTTTACCCATTTTTAGATTTATTACATTCAGGATTACCATATTTTATTTTATTTAAACCGGGATCACGAATTAAGATATATCTTTGGCGACCAACCACCAGTTTTAACATGCTATTTTTTCAAAACCACACAATGCTCAGCACTATAGTCTACGCCATATACTCTACAACCATAAACGGAAATTCAGTAAAATTTCAGGGGGGGCCTAATATTTTTAACATCAATGTGAATGAGAGGATTTCAATCCCACACAACTAAAAAGTTCTCCGTTTTGGGAAGCCCCCTCCCCCGATTTCATGCCTACGATATACCTTTATAAGGTAAAACAATTACGATATATGAGTAAATGACAATACGTAATAAACCGACACTCAATAATAAGAATCGTCGAATGACGCTGGTAGACTACCAAAAAGTCTGGTATAGGATAATATTATAATATTTTAAATAATTTGTTTTAGGTTATGTTACATAAAAAAAAAAAAAAAATTGAAAAATAAACAATATACATAATATATAATAATAATTTCTATCGAGTATAGACTATTCGTTAATTTCGTTAGGTAAATCATTTAATTAAAATTTATATTGATACTAATTGGAACGGTAATTGTGCAGCATCACATCAAATTTTGGTGTTTTGTAATTACATAATCCTTTTTTACCACAGACTTTTTTTACTGCGATTTCGTTGACATAGACAATAAAAAACTTAGTGTAAACCTCTTTATATGACAAATAATTAATATAATAGCCGTATGTAACTGCAGGGATAATAGTAATCATCAATTGTTACTAATTCACGTGTATTTTTTAAATACTTCGTTATTTTAGCACTAAACGACTAAAATAAATATTACAATTAAGCACCTAGGCAATTCATATACAAAACCGCCATATTTATAGTTAGGTAACCACTTGGTTTGTAGTGGACGAGATAGTGTCTACACTCTAAGATATAATTTCAAACATCGATTGCTAATATTTATTTTATCAAAGAAACATGGTTTTCATTTTTGTGATTTTTAATTTTAATATAATTTTATTAAATGATTATTTGAATAATATACAAACTGTATGTAACACTTTACGAGCACAAGTTGGATAACAAAATTAATACTGTAGGCTATGATCTATCTTATTTTACAATAAACTTGTCTACTATTTTATAGTAACAGTGTTAGTAGTAATATATAGGACTTAGTAAAATGTACAGTGCTATTTAATTTATAATATGCGAGTAGATAACAATAATGAAAATTGTGTTATTACTTTATAATGGTCTAAGATATAGTACTGTTAAATATTGTTACAGTTCTTTTTAAAATATTTAAATAAAGGAGCATAAAACACAAAAAATGAGTTTTTATGTGAAACAATGTTTAGTTCTAAGAACAATACGTTTTTATTTACGTAGTCACATTATTTATTGAGTTATGTGAGCAGGGCTTGGAACATATAGTACTTGAATTATTGATCATCAAAATAAGTGTTTAAAAACATCATTATTATAGCAAATATAAATAAATATAAATACTTTTAAAATAACAGAAAAAAAAACTAAATAAACTTGAAATATTTAAAACCTTATTTAAGTAATTTTTGTTACGTACAACCGGTCATTATCTCTTTTTTAAAATTTTTAATATTTAAAAAAATGAAAATTTTTATTGCAATTTTGATACTTCTATCACCTTAAGCAGAACAATTTAAACATTTATTTACAATCAAACGTCAAAAATAACATTTTTTTTTAATGAGTAAATTATTACGTAAAATGAGCAACTTTTACACTAGTAGACAACTTTATCAAACCCGACTTAATGACGTCACCCGCTTATTATAAATATCCTAATATCACCTTAAATATTTGTTATTAGATACATTGCATTTTGACCAAATCGTTTTAAATACTTCTAACTAGTGATGGGAATAATCGAGAGAAAATAATCGAATTGCTCGGTCAAAAATAATCGAATAAAAAATTAGTAGTTAGTAGTTACTTATTAGTAATTACTATTTTTATAATAACTAGTTTAAACTTACTTTATAGTAGTTGGTATAGCTATTCGAATTTCGAACACTGAACCAGTAGGCAGTAATCATTCTTATCTACTAATCTACTATTCACTAATATAATAATATAATAATAACTAATACATATTTAAAAATACCCAGGCGGCCGTGGCGCGCGGCGTAGTATAACTATACTTTATTATTAATCTGTACTATCTGGAATTGTTAAGGAAATGGTTTCTATTATTATTTATATCTATTATAAATAATAATTTTGATCACATATATGGATTATTTTGGTATAATATACTATTTTAATTTAATTATAAAATTATAAATTTTAATTTAATTTATATGTTGTTTCAGTTGTATCGTACATTTGTTATCGGTAATCGTTCTATTTTACGTTTAAATCGTCAGCGTATTTAGTAGTGATGGGAATAATTGAGAGAAAATAATCGAATGATAACAGTAATTACTAATTAGTAATTACTATTTATTAGTAGTTAGTAGTTACTAGTTACTAGTTACTAATAAAATACTAGTAATTCGAGTATTATTTTATTCTACTCATCAGTTAACTAAAAATATCTGATCTTACACTTGAATTCTTAGAACGATAGAACACAAAAATTATTAATAAAT
>JACXSJ010000005.1:101903-154390 GCA_014851325.1 Pentalonia nigronervosa
TATCATTTCATTTCATACTTCTAATGGAGAGATTTAATTTTTAAAATTTAAAGTTAGTTAACAATATTACATAAACATATGTAAATATCAGTACCGACAAGTCCAAGTCCCTAAGGAGTACTCAAACTCTTGATTATAATATTTATTTATAACTTCTAATAAATCGTTTGTTGACGAAAGATCGCAGAAATAAGTTGTCTCCAAAAAAAAAAAAATTGAATTACATAATATTCTTAAATTACTTAATTGTTGAACTAAATTTTTGTAAAGGCTAAATAAAAAAAATATATATATATATCCTTAAATAATAATTATAATATGATGTAATGTTTAATGTTTTGATTATTTTAATCGAGTGAATATCTCGACTGTAATAATTCGATTATTTTAATCGAGTGAATATCTCGATTATAGTAATATCTCGATTACTAATTACTCGATTATCGAAATCATTCGATTATTCCCATCACTACTTCTAACTATAATGATTTAATACTAATATTAAATGATAATTTGAAGAAAAGATTCGTTTGTGTTATGTACCTAGATACTCCTTTAAATAACAAAAATCAATGAAATTAAAAAAATGTTGAAAAAATTGAAAGCTCAAAGTAGAATTATATAAGTAGTATCATGATTCATAATACAACATTTTTAAAAAAATGAAAACAAAAATTTAGATTTTTGATAGATTTGTGTACCTATTTATACATATTTGTATGTTGGATAGAAATAAGTATGTATGCTAAGTTTCAGGGTCTTGGCTCGTAATATGAACCTTTAAAAGTCAAGTGTAAAAATAATATCCATTACAATGACACACTCGACACATACTGTTCAGCAAATCGGTACTCACTTGTACCCAATTTTTTAATTCATTTTCAATTGATGTATGTTAAAAATTTTAAATGTATGTGTGTGAGACTGTGAGTTAAAAAACTCAACAATTTAATATAAGGTATCAATGTTCCTTATAAGATATTACTCATCACAATTAAAATATATTAAAAATATATGATCGATACAATTTTTGTTTTTTAAGTAGTTAATTTTTTTTACAAAATTCATAAAAATCACGAATATTTTCAAATTATTTTATAGTTAAAAATGAAGCTTAAATTTCAACGAAATTGTTATTCAAACATACCTATTATGATTTATCCTCAATTCTAAAATTACCTAAATTATAATTTTCTATACACCATTAAATTTCCAATAGGTATACTTAGATTAATTTCAAGCTATTATAAAGGATAGAGATTTTCGATATTTTTTTTAATGTTGGTCATAAATAATTTAAATAATTTTATGATCAAGCAAAAAGTTTGAGAATTTTATACAAAATCCCTGCACGGCTGCATGACTGCACATATGTAAATTTGTTCTTACAGAAAAACATTGATAATACAATTGTTTTAATTGTAAAATGCAAACATAGACAAAATTTCTAAAAATCACGAAAATTTACAAAGTATTTTGAAGTTAATAATTTATAAACAGAGAGAGGCAAGTTGAGTAGGTTTACTTTAAGGTTTCAATAATTGTCCTGCTACAGATAGTAGGTAAACTATCTTGAATTTTTTTCCAGACATCTTCATTATACTTATGAGTATAACTATTATAAAAATAAATAGTAATTTGAAATTTGAAGATGAATTTTAAATAAGATAATAATGGATTACTTTTAAGTTCTGTTGTATGTTGATTATACTTAATAAACTTTTTAAAGTTTTAAACAAACAAATGATAATACAAGCATTTAAGATAATAATAATGAATAACAATTTTTATTAATAGAATTTATAACTAAACATAATATTATTTTTCGTGATATTAGATACCTAATTAGATGACTATGTCTTAATACATTTTAAAATTAAATTAATCAATTTCCTCCACTCTCCTAGTCACCTCTAAGGCTTCTAAATCGAATATAATATTATATGAAATTATTCAAACTAAAATATATATACCTTAATAAACCTAAATTAATAATAATATAATATAATTATAAGTAATAATTGTTGTAAAGTAATAACATTTTGTTCAAAACTAATAAAAAAAAACTTTAAATATATTTAATATTATTATCAAAGCTAACCAAGCTCAGCTAATTTGTAATATGATAGAATTCATTGTATGAGCTAATTTTATAATTAGTAAATTGTGTTATCTATTAATCTACGTAATTGAATTATTATTTATTATAAATTAATAAACGTTTTTCTAAATTTTTAAACAATTATGCTCTCTTTAATACTATATACAGATTTGTAGTGAGTTACTGTTTATTCACAAGTATTTTGGTACTGCGAATTTTATTATTTTCTGGAACGATGAGTGCCAAAAATAAATACTTAAATACATAAATAAATTTTGTTTTAATTAGTTTTATTTTGATGTAAAATTTTTAAATTATTTTGAAATATTTAAAAAGTATACATTTTTCTAAAAATGTAATTATGACATAATAAAAAGTAATGAATAATTAAACCTTAATTGTAGATTTGGGCTTATCCATTAGTATAACTATACCTATTATAATAATTATAGTTTTGTAAGTTATGTACAGTTATTATTTTTATATTACCAATTTAATTCTACAATATTTTGAAGTACTTTTCTTTAAATTTTAATACTATTAACACATGACTATATATAGAGGTGAATTGGGGAGAAATTTTAGTCCAGGAAAATACAAAAATACCGACCCACATACTAATTTACTAAATATTGATTTTTATCTAACATTTATTATTACTATTTTAACATAATTACAAATATTTTTTCACATTTGGTAAGAGATACATCAAAAGAAAAATTATTTTTCTTAGTTGCTCATGACAATATATTTACATAATTACCTTTAATAAAATAAAAATGAATTATTTAAATTGTTTATGTTACATGTTTTTTCTATTTAATAATTTTATCATTGTCTACTTCGTTTAGAACATATTTTTCAATTTTCATTAGCATAAAAGTTTCTAGTTTACTTTCACTTAATGTACTGGTCTAGTTTTGATACATTTTATAAAAAGAACCACTAAAAAAAAAAAAATCTTAAATAATTTCAGCGTGTATCACACAATTTTTTTGCAATGAAAACATAATACTAATTAAAAATTGTTATTTGAAAATGCGGCCACTGGGAAAACTCCCGAATTCCCGGCGGCCCAATCCGCCTTTGACTTCATATTTTATTGTATTTATTGAACTTATGGGCAACTTACCCACACAATACTTATTATCTTCTTAAAAAATGAATAACCAATAATAATTATTAATTATACCATTATTAAAAGGAGTTAATTTTAAAAATAGTTCTTAGTGCTTACAATTTAATTACTAGTTCAATGTATTATGTAATTACTAAAACAATAATTTATTGTTCTTTTATGGAATTTAGAGAGAACATTTTATTTTTATAAGTATGTTCATAGTTTTGGAATATTTTAAAAACACTTAATATCTGAATGCCCATGGTTCAGTGTATACTCCTTGTTTTGTTTTTTGATTTATTATTTAGATATAAATAATTAATTTATAATTTCAGGTTGTTAGAATGAATGCTTACCTATATATGAATAAATTTGTAGAATATTAACTATTCTTCTATAGTTTTTTTAAAGGTTAACAGCAGATACTCTGACTCTAGTAATTTTATAATTAAAAATGCATAATGCTGTATATTTTATAATCTCTAATAATTAAATCATAAATATACTACTGTTAACTAAAAATATATTATTTTAACTATTTTCATAAAATAACCGTAAAACATTATTTAAGATGCTACCAGATTAGTTTAATACAGGTATATGACATTAACTTAAGACTATTGTCAAAATTAAAGTAAATTCTAATGGAGATAAACGTAGTATAATAATAGTATTATACAATGCAGTAATATAAATAACAATTTATTGTATAAAAAAGTACTAGTCCAAATTAATTGTAATAAAATTCAAGTTTCAAAATTAAACACAAAATCATCATTTGTGTTTATGAGATTTTTTTTTTGACTTATGCTTATGCTTGTGTTTCTTATGTTTACTGTGTTTATTTTTATTATTTGAAATATTTTTGTCCGGTTCTGATTTTTCCACCCAATCATCGTCAACAAATGAATCTTCAATACTCTTAATATTGACCAAACGTGAATTTAAGTCATTTTGTTCTGGCAAGAATGGGCCATATGATTTATTTATATCATCAGTTTGATTTTTACTGCTGTGTACATTTTTATTTTCATTTTCAATTTTATTATTTTTATTTGGTGTATTAAATAAATCACCAAAATCAAGATTAGCAAAAATTCCTTTGGGAGGAAAAAGGTTGAATGTTGTAGAGCTCTGGACATTAGATTCTACTATATTTTCTTTTTTGATAGAAATGTCGGTTAAATGTAATTCTTTTTTATCAGAATTTGTAGATAATTTTTCATCTTTTAATGAATTTTGAACAATTAAAGTTTCATCATCACTATCATCCAAAAATATATCTTTGAAAAAGTCAACACTTGGTTTCTGACATTCTACTACATCACTAATTGTTTCCTGAAAAAAATAAAATTTAATACATACAGTTTAAAAATATTGAAATATTACATTTGAGAAGTAATTTGATTATAATTAAAACAAAATAGGCCTTAAGTAATGCCAGTGTAAGAAACCACTCTTAGCAAGCTTTTACAAAATAAAAATGTTTAACAATACAACTTGTGTAAAGTTTATTTTTTAAATTGTTTTTTATTGAAAAAAATGATAAATTTAATTGTCAATATTCCCATAACACTAATAATAGCAGAAAGAACATTTTTATTAGCTCTAATTAGTCTAAAATCATATTTCAATGTACTCAAAGCCAAGACTATTTTCTCTTGGGACATTATTAACAATTAAATAAAAAAATTGCTTAGGGATTTACATTGATCTTGAGATTGATGAATAAATGCTATTAAAAAAATTTTATATAATAAAACAAAACTTGAACATACCGTCACACTTTCTTTTAAACTTGATGGTTTATTATTAACTGAAATCACATTGTTTATAGGTAATGGTAAACTATTCGGAATTTGGCTTTCAGAAGTTGATATTGGTTCAAGTTTTGAAAATTCTAGAGAATTAAAGAGACTGCACTCTCCATGCTTCTTACCATCTTCTGTGTAATTAACACTATAAATACATATTTTTTATTATAATTTAGTGAATTCAATTGCATAATATATAAAATACATTACATTGACTGTTTTGGTACAGGGATATTAAATCTTTTGCAAAGTAATTTATCGGGAATCCAGGGTTCAGTTTTACGAGTCCAAAATCCATACATTTGTTTGCTAGCAAAGTTTTTGAGTCTTTCTAAAGTTGGATCAGTAGTACGAACAACTGGTATTAAAGCGTTGGTAGAATCATCCGGCAATTCCGCTCTTGTAAATCGATCAGATATAATATCTGATAATAAACTAGGCACTTCTATAAAAAATTATATAATCACTTATTTTATGTTTTAAAATCTTGAATATCTATACTATATATTACCCTTTTTAATAAATTGTTCAACGGATGGAGGTGGTTCGGGTTTTTTCATTTCTCGTTGTCTAGTGTTCACATTAGTATAAGAAACATTTTCCAAATTAAGAGATTGACTGTAAATATCAGAAGAACATTGTCCTATTATTCGATCAAACATTCCATAAGGACGCCATTCTAAAAAAAAAATATATTAAATTTTTTTCAAAGAATTCAAAAATTAATAATAATAGATTACCAGGAGGAATTTGTATGGAAGGTGAAAGGTCTTCAAACAATCCATGTTTACTTTTATCTGCCACAAAACCATCAATACATTCGGAATTCAAATTATTTGTTTTTGATTTATTTTTTGATTTTTGAGACTTTTCTTCCAAACTAAAATCATAATTTGACATATCTTCAGTAGCATAAATATCATCATCGTCATCTTCATAGGCACCAACTCCAAAAGCCTAAGTTTAAATGAAAATATATTTTAAACCGTATAAAATTAAAAATGTTATATCTTATTCAGAAAAAAATAAAAATATGCTAGTATAGTAATATCAATTAACAGACACTAGATGCATTTAATGTGTATTGATTTTTCTCACAAACTTAATAAAGAATAGAAAGAATTTTAAAATTAATTTTTTTAATAATTAACCCATTAGTAGTCGTCATGCTTTCTATTACACCGTTTGTCATGATCATTATACCTATTTTTGGTAATTTTATAAATGCTTTTTGTGTTAGTAAGTCAGGGATCATCATTTTATGCTAATAAAATATAAACAATATATTATAAATACGTTTTATTGTTTATTATTTTGTCCCCAATCTTATTCTCACTATTCATAAATAATGTCTCTAGCATCCCTTGATACTGAAAGTTTCTTTGTTTTGTAGATGATATAAAATTTTTTCTTAAAATTAACACATAGGGTGATTACATAAAATTACAGGAAGATTTAGACTGATTTGTTAAATAAGCTAACTCTTAATATTGATGAATGTAAATCTAAGTCCTTCACTAAACGCCGTTCCTCTTATTTATTTTTCTATTCAATTAAGAACACATTCCTTATCTTCGTTGACAGTGATGTTTGTGATCTTGGTTTTATCCTTGTTTCTTCCTTGTACCCTAGAGCCCATATTGATTATATTGCATGCAAGACAAATAAGGTGTTAGGTTTTATAAAGAGAATCATTAGAGAATTTAAACTGTCAATATAATTAAAAGCATTATACTGTGCATTAGTCAGGCACATCCTTGAGTATGGTTCCGTGGTATAGAATTCTCACTCAATAGTATATAGCCATCAAATAGAATGTATCAAACGTAAATTTCTTAGTTTGCTGAATTCAAGTTAAGTATTATTCATCCGCCTTATGACTATGATCTAGTACTCTCAAATTTGAATCTGTTATCTCTAATTAATCGCAGACTTGCTCGTGACTTAACCTTTCTTCAGAATCTCTTGTATGGTACAACTGATTCTTCATCTCTCCTTTTACAAGTTAATTTTAGGAGTTCTTGTGTGTCCTATTTGTAACATTGCTTCATTTACTCTACTGTCATATACTACGGATTATTTAAATAATGAACATCTCACTCACTATATGAGACAGGCCAATCTTGAAACATCCTTCTCTTGCATTAATTAATTTCATATTATTTTTCTTTTAATTGTATATTATATATTGTATATTTCCTTATAATTTTTACAAATGTAATAATAAATACTGTATTGTATTTTAATAGGGCTTCCACCAGTTATATTAAATAAAATAAAGTAAAATAAAAATTATGATACTATCACCTTGTTTTAGAAAAAAATATATTGTATCTTATAATACAACTGTTTGTATTAAGTCAAAATAATAATAGTATACAAATTGATAATATTTTATAATTATTAAATAATTAAAAACCTTTAAAACTGATAAATTTAGTAAAATTAGTAAAATAATTTATTCTGAGCATTTCAGTTTTTTGTGACTATTGATTTTGAATTCTGATAAGTAGTCGAAAAGTTGATAAACCCATAACATATAAATTAATTTATTATTATACATATATTGATTGAAGGTATTTAAAGATTTAGATGAACTATGTAAAAAACAAATCAGTAGTGCCTAGGCATGTTTAAATGTGAGCATAGCGCTCACATCATGACCACTGACAGATTAAGTTCTATATTGTTAAGTATTATCAATATAATAATACATTCACCAGACATATTCAAAAGTAACCTTAACATTAAAAAAATTGATAATGCAAATAATTACTTGTCCATGAATAGATTTTCCTCCAACAGTAAGCTTACTGTATTTGTTTTCAGATTTTACTACATTAGTTGTCTTGAGACCTTCATAACCAAGTCCAAAAGTATCAAATTTTGGTTTAATGGCTACAGATTCATATTCAAAAGGTGAAACTTTAATGTTCTCTAATAGTTCATTCACTTCATCATCATCGTCATCACCATACTTGCTATCAATACTAAATTTCATCCCAACATTTTCCAATTCCTTTTTAGAACGCAATTTTTCTCGTTGTGTAAGTTGAGGACCAACTCCTTGACCTGGCTTCCAGCCCATACTTTTCAGTAGTTCAACACCCCACGTATCTCTTTAATAATATAATACAAATATTTATTTATATTATATACTTATTATTAACACAATATTAATATTTAAAAAGTAGTATTTACTTAATTGGTTTTAGAATTTCTCCAAGTACAGGTTTACCAGGAATAGGGCCAGTATTAACTATGGGAAGTTGACGTTTTCTTGAAGAATGATCACTGTATTCTGCTTTAATTTTTAAACTTGATGCATCAATTCCTAAATCTTTTTTATCCTAATAATAAAGAATAATAAAATTGATTATAGAATAATATTATAACTTAAAAATAAACATATGTTAGATTAGATCAATAATAGGTTTATATACTTCTTCGTCCATAAAATCATAAGCATTTTGTGACTTAAGTGTAGATTTCGATTCTCTTGATGATTTAAATGTGCTTGGTGTCCACCCTTCTAAGGAACCAACAGTATTATAAAATCCAGCAGAAAAACCGCCAGTAAATGCTCCATGAAATCTTCTTCTACCATTTTCATCTTTAACAAATTGTTGTTCTGCATCTTTTTTTTTAACAACCTCATCTATAGAAAAAAATTAAAAATCAAATAATCAATCCAATATTTTTAGATGTTTAGTAATCAAATTATTAATTTCTTATAGTAAATATTACTAATATTCAAAAGTAAATAATTTAGTTTAAATCTGTTTAGTAATTTAAAGTGATTTGAGGATAAATAATAAAATATATAGGTATGTACAGTGTGCATAGAAAAAATATCGGGTCATGTTTAGTATAATATGATCTAACCACAATGGATGTATTCTATGGTCAATCTTTATAAATTATAAGTTATAACATTTAGGATGGAGTTATACATTTAAAAAATACCCTAATTACATAAATACATTAAAGCAAACTTATATTAAACATCAGAAAGTCGTCAATATTAAAATTTAATTAATTTTCATATAAGTGTTTTTTTATATAGAAAACATATTAAAAGAATACCTAAATATCATGATTGATAGTAATACAACAAGTTAACATTAAGTGCATAGTTTTATGTGTTTTAAAAATAAATTTTTTTTGATTTTATGAATTATTAATAAAAATAATTGATAATAGAACATAAGCTATAAATTACAAGAAATATTCATATTAAAATACTAGGGTTAAGTTTTATCGACCAGATACTAGATCTGTTAAACAATAATAGTTGATAAATATAGACAAGTTGTGTCTATCAATATGGTAAATTGCAATATTATGTTTATTTACATACTATTCACTAGAATACAATTCGTCTTAGATCAGTAAAAAATAGAAAATTATTCAAATTCATTAGTTAATTATGTCATGATACAACTCGGTAACTCGCCTTCGTGTATGGGATCCAACAATTTCCCGTGAATGATGTATTCATCGTCGTCGTCATCATCCGTGGACATTCTGAATCTCGTAAATTAAATCAAACCATATAGTTTACTTAAAACGAATGTTGAGCATTTAACGCTTTTGTCAACTGTTAAATACTATAAACATTTGTGAAGAAACGTATTAAACGTAGTGACGACAAGCCGCATAATGTAAATAATTAATGTACGGCGAAAACGTTTGATTGATAGCAATGAGATAAGAACAACATCAACAAACAGTTGAAGCTGATACAAAATCAAAGTGATATTGAAAGAAAATAGTACTCATGTCGTTTGCGACTACGATTATTGTAATCGTGCTTATGGAATCGTAATTTATGTACTAAAAAGTGTTTTAGTTACAAGCAGTATTGTGCACAGATAACTACGTAAAATTTATCTGAATAAGATAACAGATAAAATAAAAAATAAATTATCTGAATAAAAAAAACAGATACTTATATACCTAGTTCATAGGTTTTTAAAAACTATTAATTAAATTATATTATTTACACATACTTATAAATTATATTTTAGATAATTTATTATCAATATATATATAAATGTCTGTCTGTCCTTTATGCATTTCCAAACCAGTGCATTTTTTAAGGCAAAAAAAACATATTCTCAAAGTAAATATTAAATTATAGTAGGATAGTTATTTCATGTTCGCCCTCATAATTATTAAAAACATTATCTATATAATATATATATATATATATTGTATTATCATAAATATTAATGCTATAAAGTAGAAGTAAATGGTAAAAATTAATAAAAGTAAATTATAATTTATTTAAAATAAGAAGTAATTTGAAGGAAGATATAATATTTATTCGTCACTTAAATATTTTTTTACATAGATAGTATAAAAATTCTTCTTTTAAAAATTGTGTGTCGCCTAGTCTTTCAAAATACAGCCAACTAGATTAAAGATTACTAGATTTACTAGTTTAAAAAATACACTGACCCAAACCGTTCAACCGATTGCGATTAAATTTGGGGCAGATATAGATTAATCTGGAAAGAAGATGGGCTAATTTAAAAAGTAGAATTTGAAGCTCGGGAGGTGCTCACAAAGGGAGTTTGAGATTTATGATAGAAATATTTATTTATAAATGGTTGCTATTGGTAACCATGATCGTTCTTGGTTTGTATAATCACTGTTTATTTATAAGATTGTCAATGACTTACATATTTTATGACTATTATAATTAGTAAGAATATTATATCATATACACATTTTTGCGAATAAATTTATTGAAGAAAACAAATCTTTGGCACAGGCAACCGTCGCAATGTTTTTCATGTACCTACCTAATTCTGATTTCACTTTCACACCTCATGAGGTCCGCAATCCACCGCAAATGGATTGCCTACATGATAATTTACTGCTCGCATATTGTACGTGATCTAATGCAGTGGACTGTCTACTTAGGTGGTTTAGATGTATGTTAATAATTGGCTTAACTTAATATTTGGTTCAGGCAACACTGGGTTACAGCTATATTATATAAAAATATAATATAGACTAAATTAATAAATTTGAATAAAAAAAAAAAGAATGTTTAGCACATGTTAATATATTGTACATATTTTTAAATTATCCGAACTCTTAATTTTATTGTTTAATTAATTATAGACACGATTCAGTGTGATAATATCATAATAATAAAAAAAATCAAGTGAAATTAATAAAACAGTTATTCAATTATCTACAGATAATCAGTTAAAAGTTTTATTTATCAAGATAAATGTTTTTATCTAGATATCGCATCCAGATAAAATTATCTACATAACGTACAACACTGGTTACTAGACCACTGGCCATGGATCACAGCTATAATAAATAATATAACCATATTATCTATATTCTATGAATATAACTGATGTATAAATGCATTCAATTAGTATTATATTAGCATAGAAGATAGAACACAACAATAATAATTAATAATATATTTAGGGTGGTCAGATGCCCCGTTTCATATTGGAAAGTTTCATATTTTAAAATTCTTTCCTGTATCCCGATAAAAGCCTTCGGAACGCTTAATTGTCTCGTTTTTTAAATATGTCCGATGTCCCATTTTCATACTTATAAAAATATGTAAAAAAATTACAAATCACAATATAAGTCGCAACTTCTTAAAAAGTGATCAAGCATATTAATATAGCATTATGTAAATACTAAAAAGGTGTTTTTTTTATTTTTAAATATTTATTTTTCATCCCAAGTTATTGTTTAAAGAATTTATTAGTAGATAAAGGGTTTTTACATTGAATTTTGACCAAACCATTTATAATAGTTCTAACTACAATAAATTAGTATTTAATAATAATTTAATGAAACATTTTTATGTGTTGTCTGCTTCTTTAATTATAGCTTATCTTGCATGGTATGTTGTCCGTGCAAATTAAATAATGCTAGTGAATTTAACCTGTCTATCTTTAACTCCGTTAAATGTAAGCTACACATTATTTTTAACTAAGTCATTTGAATTGTTTTGATGGAACATAAAATAATTAAAGGTCCAAACAATTTGGATTTGAGGTGCCATCTTTAGATATAGGTTTACTTTTGTATCAAATTTCAAAACCACGAGTGCAATAGACTTATTGGCTGTGAATCGCCTACACACACGCACACACACATTACCTTTTATCAATGTAGATTAATATTAATTACTAAAATGTTCATTATAGCATCAATATCTTCTAAACCTAATATTAAAGAACTGCCAGCTTTAAAATTTAGGTTCAACAAAAAATACCCATGTTTTTTTTTATGTGAGTATATGATTACATCTTGATTAAACACATGCCCAAAAAATAACAATATATATAATTATATAGTCATGTTACCAAGATAAATCAACAAAAATAATTTGAATATTACTATTAATATATTTTTTTAACTTGTTAAAGGAGGGAGGGTGGTAGACTGGTAGAGGAGATATCAAAAGCTAAAATCGATACAAAAATTGAAGGGTCTGGTGCAAGAATCGGTTATCTCCACTTTTTTGAAAATGCATGTTTTTATATTTTCTGATTAAGAATAATTTTATCTACATTTTGGTGCAATAACCAGTTATCTTTAGATAGGTTAAATTAGGTAATAATGTACTCAAGATAAAGTTAAATGTAAATATATATCTATATGCATAGTTAGCTATTCATATGAAAAATTAAACTATGTTTTTACTTTATTTATACCTCCATTAGAAATTAAATTATTTGGTTATACATATCTCCTGAACAATTTCAAAAAGTAGAGACAGCATGTTCTTGCACCAGACCCTTCAATTAAGATTGATTGTAGTATTATGAAAAAAGAGAGAATTTTAGGTTCTTAAAAGCTTATAATATGATGCTATTATATTCTAAAAAAACCATAAAATATTCTTTAAATATTCCTTAAACTTGTAAATATGCAGATATATGATTTTTTTTTTCTAAAATAGTTCAATAAAAACAATAAATAACTTGCATACACCATTCCTTTGGTAACAGTAAATTATTTAAATATAAAAATAAAAACAAATTTATTATTAAAAAATTATTCTCATCACGTTATCAGTTATTAAATATAATAATCTATGGTACAATCACTGACTGAGAGTAATAAAAAGACCAACATTACCAATTTGATTACAAATAAATAGATAATTGAATGATTTTTAATTTTTATCATTCTTAAATTAAATTAATTTTTTTTCCTAAAAAAAATTACAATTGAGAAATTAACAAAATGTATGATTTTGATGAACAATAATAGAATATATTCTAAAATATGAAAAATAGGTCTAATATTCTTTAATGTCTAAAATATGCTTTAATATAAAATATAAATTTTTTCTTACGAATTCTGTAATGGATAAATTGTCCACATTTTCATCCTCATAACGTTGCATAAAGCCAATATAAATATGTAAAAATCTAAAGATCTGCTCTCTAATTATGAATTTTGGTAAATAGGTCAATACATAAATTATTTTTTTAATGTATTATAAAATATATTTGTAGTGTTTTAATTGATTAAATTTAAAAATAACTATATTGGTACTGTATTATTTTAAATTATTATTATACAATTTTATTTTATTATTTAATAAATGGGAGGGCTATATTATATTCAAAAAAATTTCAAGTGATTATTTTATAAATATCTATATTATACTATAACTAATGTAGGTACCTCGTACTTAATAAATGTTTTTCATAGATCTGTATAGCTGTAATATTATTAGATATGGTTGATAACATTTTTTTTTTTTGCAGACATTTGTTTTCCAGTATCTAATTTTATAAATGCCTCCATAAATCATTTAAAATTAAAATAATGTACATAAGTATTGTTATATTACATTTAGTAATAGGCTTACTTTGCCTGTACGTTAATCCAGCACTGGCGTCAGAACTTACAAAAGGGATTCTAGTAGCTTTGTCTAAGTTTTACATATTTCCAAATAGCTATTATTTATTTATTAAATAATTTGAGACACTTTAAATAAAATTGTAACATATTTCTAAATTAATTATTGACGATGAGGTTATAAATATAAATTTCATTATGTAATAATTTTTATATTTTATTTATTATTTATTAAAGTTTAGTAAAACACAATTTTTAACAATAAAATTAAAATTCAATTTGTATTGTTAACTTCATTTTCATATTCAATTTCAACATGAGGTCTGTCTTTGGATTTGACTACTTTTTTGACTTTCTTAACGGCGACATCCTATGAATAAAATATATGAATCAGATGACCAGATCATTAGCTATAAATACTTTATTCAGAATACCTCAATATCTTCAATTTCTTCAAGTTCCTCATCAGAAATAACAAAATCAGAATCGTTTTCTTCATAATCACTGTTTAACAAATCTTCATTATAATTTCCAATATCAGACTCTTCTTCTGCTACAGTGTATTCATCAGCATCAACATCATCATCCTAAATATATATAACATTTGAAATTAATAAAATGTGCATATTTTTAAATATTCAATTGATAGATTGATTTGATTGCCTACTAATTTAACTGTATCAAAACTAGGGAAGAATAAGTTGCAGTGGTATATAGTTACTTTTTACTGAATAGATTGACTGATACTGAGTTTAGAACTGACAACAGTGCATGACAACACAGTTACCTTATCCTACTCTATTACAACTTGCGATGTCAAAATTTGTCTGGGGCGCAATATATCGAAAAAAAGAAATATTATAACCCTAAATATTGATGTAATTATGAATTGTTATAAAAAATAATAATATAAATATTTTTCATAATTACTGTTTTAAACAATAAATATGTTGGTAAAAATTTACCATCATGTGATGGTTATGTAACCTGGGTGTAATTGGTATAGTATTTATAGGATTTCCATACTAAAGCAAATAGGGCACATACTCTCCAAATTTTTAAATATTTTTAATAAATATTGGCATATTGATAATTATTTTAAAATAAGAAGAATCTCAATATGCCAATATAATAGATACAAAAATAACAATATTTTCTCAGAAAATATTAATATATATATCTTTGACATCTTTAATCGCAACTAATATTTATGGTAACATTATGACACTTAATTGATCATTAATATACATACATCTTCATCTTCTTCTCCTTCCTTCTCTAGTGCTTTTTCAAATGCTTGTTGATTAATATTATATAAATCACCATACTAAAAAAAAAAAAAAATAATAATAATAATAATAATAATAAATGAATGTAAAGTATGTTTGAAGTATTATAGTTGTAACTTATAAAGCAGTACTTAATACTTAATAACTAATTAGCTTTTGTTAACTAACAGTATAAGTTTATGAGTAGAGATAGGATTATTATGATTTGCATTTTTTTCTTTATAATATATTTAATACCAATGCTAATCAAGCAACAAATTTACTACAATTGAGGCATTATCAAACTTTAAAGTAAGAACATTGTGTGTTCTCTACGATATTTAAAATTTTAAGCAAGTTGTGTGTATGTAAAGTATATATTTTTAAAAATTCATATTTTTGTTGCATTTTAACGTTTTAGTACAAAACAAATCATAAGACATTTGCCAAAATGTTTCATAAAGCTATGTTTACACCATGACCACAAGGAATATAACGCGATAATGTCCTCAATCTTTTTATCAAATGCTCTCCTGTATATGATTAAGTAGTATCCAATCCCAAACCCGAAGAACATGGGAAAAACTGTAAATTATTATTGTAAACATTTTTTTAAACTAAAAAGAAGTTAAATATTGTAAAAAATCAATGTTAAAACAAAGACAATATTCTTATCTTTAAGTTTTATAAAAGATAATTCATTCTATTATTAAAAGTTACTACACTTAGTTGGAATTTCTGTATACAAATATGATATGTCTAGTGTATAAACCAGTTATCTCAACATTTTTCAAAATGCATGTTTTTATGTTTCCTGATTAAGAATAATTTTGTCTACATTTCGGTGCAATAACCAGCTATCTCCAGATAGGTTAGGTTAGGCAATAATGTATTTAAGATAAAGTTAAATGTAAATATTTATGTATAATTAGCTCTTCATATGAATAATTAAATTATGCTTTTACTTTATTTATACTTCTATTAGAAATTAAATTATTTGGTTATTTGTATTTCTTGAACAATTTTAAAAAGTGGAGATAGCCTGTTCTTGCATTAGACCTTTCATATGTTGTACGTTTGTAAGATGAAGACAGCATATGTGGGTGTGTTGTCTTCTTAACAAGGTTTTTCTTCATATAAAACCTTATAATCAAATCACTCTTACTGCCACATGTTTGAACATTTTAACAATCATCCAATTATGTATGAAATATGTGCATAATTGAGAAAAATTATACAATATATTTTTTAATAAATTATTCTAATTTTATTTTTTTGAATAATAACATAAGGAATCAGATACACACATAGCATTTTTAATTTTGATAATCTTTTTTTATCAATCATTTAAAAGAATGTCAGTGCACTGTGTGTTTTTTCTCTCCGACCCATGTACAACATAGACAAAACACATTCAAGCAAAATCACATTTTTTTTTTGTTTCCGAGTAAAATCACAAATTACAAAAATTATGGAGAATAAATTTTGAAAGTATGATACATTGATTTGTCTGAATATTGCCTTAAAACAATTTAATATTTATTTATTAAATTTAGAATTTATTTTTTAAGTCTAATATTGTCAAATAATAAAATATAAAACCGATATGCCAAACCTTCAAAATAATACCCTCTATAATTAGGTTATTTTACTCTAAAATTACTCAAAATAATAAAAAAAAGATTTTTACACAAATGTGTTCTATGTTGTGCTTGGAGAGAAAACAAATACTGCACTTACTTGTTATTAAAACTATACATTTTTATCAATGTTTAAATATGATTATATAAATATTTATTTTTTCAATTATTACTAATTAGTTTCTTTTGGTTTAAAAGGTAATATTTTAGGACATTTTAGGTCATCGATATCCTACCTTTATTTAGTATTGACATATATAAAGCATATAATCTAAAATATCTAAAAGGGTTGGCAAACAGAGAAAACAAAGTCCCTTAGTAAAAATTTAAAACTATAACAAATGAATGTTGTAGGTACATGTAATGTAGGTGTTGTAACACCATATAAAAAAAATTCAAATAATGTTGTGTACTTACTGTTCCTTTTTTGAGTCTTTCAACTAATTCTTTTTCAATAACATTATCAAGACGAGCAGCAATTTCAGCTTTATATTCTCTTCTTTTAATTCGTTTTTCCACTTTTCTTGGCAATGAAACCAATTCTTTCCTAAAATATTAATAATTTATTAAATTAATAAGATAATTAATTTTAATAAATATTATACTGATGTTTAATGATTTAAAAGTACTAATTCTTACTGAGTTTTAAGTTTCAGCTTTCTCATTCTAATAAGATATTGAGTTATTCGTACAAAACGTTGTTTACACATAGACTTTAATGGACCTGGCCAATACAGCATGTGTTCATTCATTTGTTGTATAGCTTTTTGAAAATTTCTTGATAATTTTATTTTTTCCCATTGTCTTTTTGGATATACGGATCTATAAAAGACATAATTATAATAATTAATTAGGATAATATAATATTATATAGTACTAAATTCATACCTCTCAGCAGTTTTTAAGAAGAGATATATAATACCCTTCTCTTCTCTAACAGTAGCATATCTGCTATTAGCCAAAGGACAGTGCGTACGATTGCATAAACCTGATAAATTATACTCATTTCGGCAAAAATTTGATGTGTCCGTCCTAAAAATTTATTTTGAATATTATAATTAGGATTAGGTAACTTTAATGCATTTGTGTATAATTAAAATTAATAGTTTACTTGATTTTGAATGAGCAAAATGTATCTTTTATAATAGACCAAACAATCTGAAAAAAAAAATAAAATAATTCCAAATATTAAAAGTAAAATTAAAAATATAAATGTTTAATATTATTATAGACCAAACGGTTTAATTATAAGTAGGGTTTGAGGCTTAACACATTTACATATTTATTTGCAAAACATAATGTAATTTGAATATGTAATATAATTGTAATGTAATATTTTGTATTTTCAAAAAGCTATAAAACAAATGAATGAACACATGCTGTATTGGCCAGGTCCATTAAAGTATATGTGTAAACAGCATTTTGATAATAACAAAATTAGACCTGTCATCTAAATCATAAATCTTTTTTTTGTCATAGTAATAAATCAATATCTAATATCAATCAGGTTTACAAAATATTTTAAAATTGTCTATGTATAATTAATGTTAAAAAATGCTTGATATAGGCAATTGTGAATTATTAAATTTATTTGGAAAAATTAAAACAATATTGGTACTATATAATATGTTATTACTGTAAGACCTAGAAATTCGATCCAAAAAGCATATTAGGTGGGCTCTAAATCATTCTTCTATACTTAACATAGAATAATTCTGATTAAATATGTCGACATTTCATAATGCATAGGTTTTATAAGTAATACCTAAGTAAAAATTAAAAATTAAAATTAAGTAAAAGTTAAATATATAATATTTCTATACAATTGCAAAAAAGTTGAATATATTATAAACATTAAATAAAATAATTTAAATTTTCCTCAACATTTGATTGTAATGGGGTAAAAGCTATTTTGAATTTAAGATAAGTGACCAATTGATTGGTTCGCTATGAATTCCCTTTCAATTGTTTCAAAATAAAAAAATACCTTACAATTGAAACCTTTTAAAAACAATTAATTTTTACTCAAGTTGTATGCATACACATATGCATATTATACATTTTTGATTCATATATATATGGTGTATATTATAAAATATATAATGCATAAAAAGTTGGACCATAGTTATTAACAACTTTTGAAATCAACAGGATTACTTTTACAATATTTAATGACAGACGAAGTTACTTTTTTTTCTTTTAAAAAACATTATTTGAAATAGGTACCTATATAACAACGACAGTCTAACTATGAGCAATTAAACACAATTCTTTGAAAATATGATAATAAATTTAAGCACAAAATATTTCATCATTTTTATAACATCTAATAGATTAGGATATGGACCAAAATAGTAGGCAGTGTATTGTGTAAAACAATATGTGGTATCTACAACGACAGCATTGTTATAAATCTAGTAACGATGGGCCAAAAGAGAAGATTAATTGAAAATGTTAGAAATTCTTATTCATATAATATACTAATACACAATGTAGGCAAATTTAGTTTACCTTACACTATTTTAAAACAAGTCATAGGTACATTAAAATATATTAGTGTATAGTCATGGAAAGTGTGACAGCATATTTGATATTTAATATAGATAGGTACATTTTCACAGGAAAATAACATATTATAACTCAAGCTCTAGAGTAGGTACCTACAGGACTAGCTGCTGGAACCTGTAATCATAAAAATTATATTATATATTACTTACATCATCTTGATCCATGTTGCTAAGCTAATGTTTGTATGAAATCTACAGCTAAAAGTCAGACTTTATTGTCTTTAGACAAGAAAACTGGGCGCACATGTACGACAAAATAACAAATATCAGATAATGCTGCAACCCAAAGTATAAAAGTCGTTATTCGCTACGCAAAAAGACGTCGTTGCTAAATAATAAATATGAATAAGACAACATTTTAAGGTTATGTCTATGTGTCGTTTGGGTGTTTCAACTGTCATGCGTTCACAAAACGTATGTCGTAAACGACCAAACGACACTTGTTACAATATTATCTATTATCGCCTTATCGGCTATTATCATGAACGCGGGACGTCGATCGTGTTTAAATATTTTGCTTACTATTTTAATGCTTACGAATAATTACGAATGTCTACGAATTACGATATATGATTAAAATGTATTTGTACAGTTATTGTACCAAATACTTTTAAATGATTTTGAAGCATTTGCTTGTATTTGTTCCAGATCACTATTTATTATTTTGCCAACGTCTAGATATATACTGAATAATTTTTATTATTCTTCTAACTTCTTCTTAGATTTTGGTATTCACCGCTTGAAAACAATTTTAACTATGAAATATACATATATATATTTGGAATTTAGATCGTTCATGGTTAGAACTGTAAGTAAATTGATTATTGAGACTATATAAAAAATTCTTCTGAGACCGTGTATTGTCTTGAGTTTTAACATGTTAATGTATGAAAATATTTGAAAGTAATAGACACTAATAGTACGTTACGATTTTTAGAAGTGTGTAGGTAATTAACTGAGTACCAAATAAATATACGTATTATTATTATTATTATTATTATTTTTTATTATTCTACAAATGAAAAATTGATCAAAACGATTGCACATTGTTTACTCATACCTATAATGATTGATCAAGTGATTGTACACCTACCTAATATGTGGCTTCCAGTGGATATTTTAACTAGTATGTTATACAACACAATTGTCTGCACAGCGAAATATTTTAGTCGCCTATAATTAATAGTATTTTTTATAACTGGGTGACGTTTTTATATTTATATATTAGCATAATATGCCTAAAGCCAACTTAATCGTAATGTATTATAATAGTAGGAATAGAACTAAAATGAATTTCTCTAATTAATTAAATACAGAAATATTCGACTACTATTAAATCTAAAATGTCTACTAGGAATCGCTTTTCGTCGAATACCAACATTCATTTATCGCTGAATTCAAATTAAACCAGAGCTTGCAAACTTTATAATAATGTTATCGTTGTGTATGCCAATAAACAATTAAAATTTGTAAACGTAATTAAAACGGGAAATGGTAAATAAAATTATTAAATATCATAAAACAAAGCATAACGATTAACAAAATATATAATATATTAATATATCATTAAATAAAAACAAAACGAAATATACAGAATATTATAAAACAAAAAATAACGCAAAATGAAATAATTTAAAATGCATTTACCAACTTAAAAGTTATATTATTAGTTTTGTAAAAATATTTATTTCCGAGATTTAATTTAATTTTGGTAATCAATCTAAGAATTTGTTATATTCCGTATGGCCGCATTAGATATTATTTTTAACAATAAACTCAAAAGTTGTATAACGTTTTACTTTTAATAACGATAAACGCAAACATTATATAACTTAGATTGTAAATAATGTAAAATGATTTTTTTTTCAATTACAAGAATTGAATTAAACACATCCAATACTGTAGTTATCTAACTATTCAATTACGAAGTTCACTTGACGCCTACTACACGGCAAAGCGAGTTCCCAATATACTTACGTAATTGCAGATAAGTATTTTATAAGCCATAAAGTTTTTATTTTTTTTGATTAGCACTATTTAATTAGTTTTGCTATGAATAAGTAAATATAAGAGATTTCTTTTGAACTGTTAAGAATTAATCTAATTTCATGATTTGACTTTTTGTATAGCAACTACAGGTAGTAGGAACATATAATAATTACGATAAATAAAATACTTATCTAACCGTCTATAAGCCCATTATTATATGCAAAGTGAAGCACCAAATAATTGTGTAGGTAGGTACTTATGCAATTGAAGAAAAGTAAAACAATAATTTGTTTAGTTAATTAGTCGACAAAAAATCTTATACATTTTCAAAATCAGCACCCTGTTGTTAGAATTTTTAGTGATTTGTTGATTGAAGGCTAATTAAATACCAGTATAGTTATATTTTTATATGCCAATATTAATTAGGTACTTAGGTAAAGACATTATATATTTTTAACAAGCAACAAGCAGTATTATATTATGAATAACCACTTTCAATTTTAAGGTCACCACACAATGCTGAGATAGCGGTAAAATTCTATTGTCTTGGTGGTGGCAGTAAATTGTGTTCACCACTGCAATGTGTGGGGACCTTTATAAAGTGTTTAAATGAACCGTGTTGGGCTATGTATTTATATACCTAACTGACTACCTACATGATTCAATCAATTAATCCTAAATTCCAATATCCATGTAACAACAATATCAGCCCATGAATTTAATCTTGATTCTATATTTTAACAGAGTATAAGCTATAGCCTAGAATAAGTAATAAGCTACTCAAAACTACTTAAGGTATGTATCTATTTGTCAAATTTTAATCTGGTTCAGGGATTACTCATCACTTGCCTTCTATAATTTTATGGTTTTGTTGTTATAATTAATATAATTTATCCAATTTACTTATGTTTATCATGTACCTATATCCAATATAGCTTGTGCATATTATTTAAATTAAATGGTTGAGTAAAATGAACCCAGTAAAAAACTATTTACAAAAATTAATATTTTTACCATATTTAAACACCAAAGCTTTTTTAGGAAATTTTCTATAGGTATCTAAATAAGTAACATGAAGTGTAAACATTTTATACTAATATATAATTTTTAATTGATAAAAATATAATTATTAATGTTATAATATAATATTAAAGTGTAATTATACTAATGTTTAACTTGAACACTCATTTTTATGATTATTTCTATTTTTGTTCTAAATTTAGGTGTACACTATTCAAAAATTTAAATTAAATATACCAATTATATTTGTGTACCCTATCATACAAGCTTTTTTTTACTAAACTAATAACATAACCGTACAAAAAAAAAGAACAGTATTAACTAAAGTACAGTAATAACTCATAAATTAATTAAATTACTTAAAATATTAAACAATAAACTAATGATTTGTGAAAGACCAAAAGGCCAACTAGCATAATATTATGATTTTTTTTATTTATAGTTTATTATAAAATTATTAATTAAATATCTTTAAAGTATATAAATAAAATGAAGTAATATTGAAACAAAATTGTGGATTATGTATTACATACAAACTATCAAATTAATTATTAAATTAGGTATTCAAAAATATCTAAAATATTTAAATTTAAATTTGTAAGATGGTGTAAAATTCTAAATAATAATGGAATATTTTAATATGGAGAGGAACACAAATTATTTGTTATTCTTACTTAAACATCATAGTTTATATTGTACACAAGTAAAATTTTAAATTGAATATATGCTATATCATAACTTTTTAATCATTACATTTTGAAATAAAATTTAATGTAAGCCAATTAATAATTGATGTATTATAATAGTTATGCTTTTGATTGAAATTCAAAGTATTAAAATGTAGGTATAGTGTAATATTGAAATAGTTAAAAAATTATATATTTTTAATTTTAGGTTAAATATTTTAATTTGTATATTTGTAATTTATACAGTTATAAAAGTAATCAAACAAAAAAGTACCTTAATGCTAGAAAGATTTTACTGATTTGAGATGCAAAAGCCTATATTAACAGATCATAGTGTTGTTTTAATGATATTTTTTGTTTATGTTTAATATTGCCAACATAGATCATATTATTCTATATACTAGCAAACTTATTTTTTAAAATAAAATTCATTGGTGTTCATAAATAATGATTTTATGACTGAATTATGAATAATTAAAATTTAAATACAAAATAAGTGATAAATATGTGCAATGTTTGTATACAATAAATAACTTATTGAAATTTTTTTTATGAAATTAAAACATTTAGTTGTACTTAATCTAAGGGAATCTAATCTTCTTAACCTCTTAGATCATTAAAGTGTATTAAAAAAGTAAGGTACATTTCATGAGTATTTACAATTTTTATTAGTAATCTATAGGTATCTTATCTACCTATATGTTTTTTGTGAACAATTCTTAATAATAATAAAAATGTTGCAATTTATAATGGATTATAATATAATCAAAATAAATATAATAATTATGTCTAAAACTAATTTGATTTTATTTCGTTAAAAACAATAAACAAAACAATATAATGTCTGATTAAAAATTAAATTAAATAAGATTAAGTTTAAATGTTCTAAAATAGAACGGAAATTAGAAAATGTAGTCACAAAACGAAAATAAAAATGGTTGATCTACATAGATGTTGTATGCCATTCATCGTTAGGTGCTTTACCTCCTTCCACAGTTCCATTGGACGACATAATTTCCAAATCGTTTTCTGCCAATTTCGCAACAATTCCAGCACCGTAAGCGTCTCCGAGCACATTCACAGTGGTTCGGAATCGGTCACTGATAAGTAAAAACAAAAAAACAAATTAGGCGATAAAAATACGCAGACCCCTAATTATATTTTATAATTTAATGATTAATACACACATAGGTAGTTTTATTTTGATAAATTTATACATTGAATATAATATAATATTATAATGTGAAAAAATGTAAAAATAAAAATATAAGCAGGTATTAAAGTTTAATCTAAAAAGTATATTATTTTGATCAACGGTACAGTAAAATTGTCGTGTACAAAATTTTATAGAAACTTGTACTTATCTACAACGAATATTATAGCAGATAGGTAGCCTAACTTATTAATATTTATTATGATTTCCAGATATAAATTACCTAATAAATAATAATTGTAGTTAAATAATAGGAATGATTATTGAGATTTTATTTTCATTACATAGCTTTTTTTTTATCTTGTTTAATATTCAATAGATTGAATTCAAATTCAAATTCACAATCTATTTTTGATATGAAAACGTTTTATAGTTCAGAATTTAATAAAGTTTTAGACACATTAACAAAATTATCTTCAGAATATTTAAAAAAATAAATGACGACTATATAGCCTCATTTCCGCGTATTTTCTACATCTTTAAAAGTTTAAAACCTAATTAGGTTAGAAATTAAGTTATATTGCAGACAATTTCAAAAAAGTAATTGAACTATTTCCTCTAGCCTCTAGAAAGTTCTGCCTTCAAATTAATTGATTTTGATGGGATTTTTTTTGAGTTTTTTATATAACTATAATGATATGCAAAATTTATTAAGAATATTAAAAACCTAAGAATCTTTTAAACACCTTTTACCAAATGTAAACATAATAACTATGATTGGTGTATACAGATCTCATTAGTACAGCATCTAATGAACGGGTATTTAGTAAACTAAAAATGGTGAAAAATTATTTAAGATCTACAACTTCTCCCGATTGCTTACAAAATTTGATGTTGCTGAACTCGAACAAAAATATTTTAGATAGTATTAATATAAAAATGCTTGTTGATAAATGGTCATTTTTAAAAGTTCAAAAGTATATTCCTAATAGTAGTATCTTACAGTCTATATGCAACCTAACCGATTTTAATTGTTTTTATATTTTGAATGTTATAATTACATTAGTAGGTACATGGCAATTTTAACAAGTTTGCATTTTTTTAGTTACTGAAGTCAGCAAATTTACTCACAACACCCTTTCACCATTCCCATTCAATAGTGCCGGTCCTAGTAGATTTGACATTTTCAAATTTATTTTCTTTGAGTCTATATTTTTTATTACCTATATCATTGATCAAAATAAAGTTTATAAATTGGTATTTTGATAAAATTTTTTTCGCTGTACACGACATTTTTGTATATATCAATACTGTTTAGGTACCTATCTACATACTAATAACTTGGTACGTGTGTAATTTTAAGATTATGAAGTTTAAATTTAATGAATTCAGTTTAAGTTCAATAATTTAAAGTCTTAAATTATTCTAAGCTTTTTAGGTACTTTAACTAGGTAGATTGAAATATATTATAGCATGGTTACCTAGTGCATGTATAACATCCACAAAACTATATATACTTACAGCAACCAATCGACAGCAATGATCAATGAGACATCATCTGCTGGTAATCCTAATGTGTCCAAAACCATCACCATTGTAACTAATCCTGCCTGAGGAATTCCAGCTGCTCCAATAGATGCCATAGTAGCTGTCACACTAATTAAAATTATAAATAAATAAATTATAAAAATGAAACTTTAAACTAAACGCATTGCTGTTTGCTGTTCATTTGAATATTAAAAAATTTAAATAAACAACATGACATACCTTACAGCTGCAATTTGACCAAAACTTAATTGTATGCCTTTCAGTTGAGCAATAAAAATTGCGGCCACTGCTTCGTATAAGGCGGTACCATCCATGTTAATTGTTGCTCCAATAGGCATTACAAATCGTGAAACTCGAACGTCAATTTTATTGTTTTCTTCTAGACAGGCCATTGAAATTGGTAAAGACGCAGAACTGAAACACAAGTTTTTAGATTGTTATTAAAGTTTATCTAAATAATGAAGTGTAAAATATTTCAATTTTAGGAAGGTCATTGTAAATTATATAAAGAAAAAACATAACTATAATATCGATAGAGTATTATCAAAATAATGCAAATTACCTAGATTTTTTAAAGGAATAGAAGTATTTGACTCTCAGTTTTACTTTAACTTTACTAACTAACCCATAGGTTCTAAACTTATAAATAATACTTTATCTGAGTTAACTTCAAAAGAATAGATATATTTTAAAAGATGGGTAATTGAATAATATAATTTAATATAATGTTTATACCTGGAAGCTGTTCCGAATGCTGTTATGATAGCTTGGCCCATGTTCAATGTGAATTGGAATGGTAATTGACGTGTGAATAAACTATACATAAGTGGTAATAGAACAAATCCATGAACGAACAATCCAAGCACTACTGTCAAGAAATACATTCCTAGTCTACCAACAATTACGCCAAAATCGTCCAATTCCAATACTTTGGATGCTACTAAAAAGAGCACACCCATTGGTGATAACCTGAAATAAAAAAAAGGATTTTCTTCAAGTATTACTATACATAACATATTAAATTATACTATGAAAACTTTATCTTTACCATATCACCCAGTTGGTCATTAACATCACAGCTTCACCCAAACTATCGAAGAAGTTTAGAAGTGGTTTTCCCATGGGACCCAATTTTCCAATGCATATACCAAAAGCTACAGAGAATGCGACTAATCCAAGCACGTTAGATCCTTCAACCATTTCTGATTTTATTTCCCATAATGTCATATCAGTAGCATTAACTAAAATATAAATAATAATTTTATTATAATACATTACATATACGTTGCTATACACTATAATCGATATACTTTTTAAAATATAAACTATATTATTCACTTAATATTATATTATATATACATAGTATAGTATATATTAGTATCCACTATTGTAAATTAATACTTGCCGAAGATAAATTGGTTAAATGACGGTTTATTTTTTATCACATGGTTTTTATTTTATATTTTGATCCAAACTAATTTTTTTTTTTTTGGTAAGAATAACTATATTTTATTAGGTATAAATAGTATAATATACTTAACTTAACAAAAATTAAAATTTTTATTCAAAATCTCTAATAAAATATCATCATTTTAATTCGTATACAGGATACATATATATCTATTGTCTATATATTTGTAAATTACTGTTATAGTACTGACTTAGAATCAATTTTGACACTAAAAAATTGAACATAATGTTGTAAAGATATTATTCCATTTCACGATCGGTTTTATTGAATTTAATTAACGTAATGTTGAATATTTGTAACATGTTTATTTTTTCATAGCATATTATGTAAATATATAATTCATAATGCAGTTTGGTAGGTTTTTAAAATCATAACTTGATTTAAACGTGATTTCATTTCAGTAGAAATATTATAGGATCTGAGCGTAGCTATTGGTCTTACAATGATGTGTATTTTGTTTGTGTGACCATCATCACCATTAGCCTTTAGGAGCAATCAAAATCATCCAATTTTCAAATTTGAGAGTGATTTCTTGTTTTTAGTAGAAAATTGGATCTAGTGAGCACTTTGGAGGTCAAAAATAAAATATTTCCAGTACTTTTCGGGATAAACAAAAAAAAAAGTTTTAGAAAAACCGGAATATTTACGCAAAATTAATTTTTTGATTACATATATAGATTTCGTTATTTTGTTGCAATTCAAAAATGAACAACCGTAGAAACTTGAAACTTTCACCAAATTTTTTAATAACATTTTTAAAACATTGTATAATATGTCAGCAATTAATAGACGACATTTGATATTTTCTACTTTTTTTTGATTTTTTTTTATTTATGTCTTATATAATTTGTATTCGTGACTAAAAAAAAAACTTGAAAATTGAATACAACATTTTTCATTAGTTGTTCTTACAGAAATAAAAATATCAAACATTCATTTTTTTTAAAAAATGTTTGAATCCTAAATGTTGACAACTTTCATTAAAATCACAAAGATTTGAAAATTATTTTGTAGTTAAAAATGTTATGCACTGACAAAAATCTTAGAAATGTAAACAAGATTTCTTATAGGTTGTTCTTACTGGAATCAAAAAGTAAATTTGAGCATAAATTTACAATCATTTTTTATGAGTATTTGAAGTTAAAATGATGACAAGTTGAACATATTTATACGTAAAATAATGATTTGAATCTTCTCAATGAATTTTTTTTATTTGTTGCTTTCAAAAAATAGTATTATTACCTATAGTATTTTATTGCAACCTACTATATTACTAATAGAAAATTATTTTTAAGCTGGCAGACCGTCTCCGCTTAGAATCGTTTTTCGTACCAATACAATGATATATCAATTCTGATTGAACACATTCATTACAACAGTGACTTGGTATATTTTATTGACACCTACTACATAGCAGAGGTAATTCTCCGTTTTTAATTTTAAAAACATATTATACAGACATGTTTACGATATAACTTGAATTTTAATCTGTAATTTTGAACGAAAAAGGATTACTGTATATAACACTTAGGTATACTATATAGGGTCAATTACTTTTTCGATTTATTTAGTGTTATTCAAAGCAATCAATTTTAACTTCAATATTTAAGAAAAAACGGTAAAAATATTTGACATGATTTATAGTAGGATTTATAATAAAATACAAGTAAAAAAAAATATTAAGTTTTTTAAATGTGTTTTTTTTATTTTTTAGTTTATGTGTAATGTACACATAGTTGTGCTGAAAAGAGGGAGGATGGGGTAAATGCCCTAGGGTATTCAAAGTATTAGGAATTTAGGGGGTGTCATAAAAATAAATAATAAAAAGAAAGATTAGGAAAAATGTGAAGTCAATTTTACATATTTTTTTAAGGAGAAGGGGGCGTTAAATATTGTTGCCCTAGGGCGTTATTCGTAGTTAGGGCGGTATTGAATTTACAATATCAATCAATCTGTTAATGATTATATACTTAATTAAAATATCATATAGCATAAAGTTATACAAATAATAATTATACGGTGTTAATGTTTAATTTTGTTGTTTTATTAAATGTAAGTATTATTTATATTTTATATCAAATATTTTTATGCTGAGTTGCATACAAATTAAAAATATTGAATAGATCGTTCGAATTAAACAGAATGAACTATGAACGGATTAATCAAGGATCACTAGGTATTTGGTGTTTTAAGATAAACTCTAAAGGGCATTTATGCAACATATAACAACGGCGTTTTATTTATTAATAAACATGGTTGTGCCAGTATCATATTATAAATTAATTTTATTGCAAATTTTAATGATTGTAGATACCATCTGATTTTAACTACGTAGAATTAACTTTTGTTTATTTTTAAATATATTATTTTACGCTAAAATTTTATAATATTAAAATTCAAAATATTAAAAATAGGTTAAAAACAATAATTACCTGCTGAGTTCGATAGTGTTTTAGGAGGGATAAGTACTGTTCGGTACTAAAAAAAAAGTATAATGAATTATAAATACTAATATAATAAATATTTAATATAAAAATAACAATAGAAATGTATTGTACTCACAGTCGATATAGTTGCTTCAACGAGATTGGCCGGAAATATATTTCTGTAAAATGTCAATATTATTTAAGATATATTATAAGTCGTTAACGTTTAAAAATGTTAAATTGTTAGTATTTACATGAAAAACCTAAGAAAAGAATGTAGGTATCTAACTTAAAATTTTTTTAAATTTTATACATCGAGTTTATTATATTATAATTATATGAGTATCTAAAACTAAAACTATAAGTGTATAATGCACGTAGTTTGTGTATACCTATCTAAGGAAATAGTATAAGAAATAAAATATATGTGTACATGCACGTGTGTAAAATACTATGATTATTTTGCTAACAATAAATATTTTAGTAAAAAGATTTTTCTTTGTACATTTTCTGAATCTGTTAGAAGAAATTAATTTAAAAATGTCAAAAGTTGTTAACTAACCTTATTAAGTCTAATATAGTGTCGACAGTAGTGATTGGTCTAGTTTCTTGGTGTACGCTTGCCGTTTGCTCTTCTTGGCTCATAATTTTACCAGGATGTATCAACATCACCCAAAATATACCTTGCAAGACTGCCATCGATGTGGTCGCTGCATAATAAGCAATTGATTGGAAGCCAATTTTCTTAGACAAAGATAAATCCAATGATCCGATAGCCGATACAATAGATGATACCAGTAACGGGACGATTAACATTTTCAACATACGAAGGAAAATATCGCCAGGAAATTGTACGTACGTTATTTCGCGTTTTGTCCATCTATAAATATAATTTAATTGATGATGTTATTTTCCAATTATTTGTATTGAAAAATAGTTAGTGATTTTTATTATTATGTTTCACGAACATTTAATTATTGTTCAGGCGTTACAGCTTAATAAAAGTTAAGACATCGAGAAATACCCTTTATTACAATTTACACTAATTATAGCTTATAATATACGTTCAGTAGACAACTAGTTTAAAACCTAAAGGTCAAAACACGTTATTCAGGATGTGGTACGTATTTAATGTAACTAACGTGGTTAGTGAAGATCATTGAAACTTCATAGCGAGAAAAACCGTTATATAATATACCGCTGCTTTATATTCATTCATGGAACTTAATGACTTTATCTGGTATTTTTATTTTACTCATTTAGTAATATATATATATATATATATATATAGTTGACCGACTTTGTGGTATTCTCAAAAAAATATATTTTAAAACTTAGTCGGTTAAGCATGTCACTGTCAATCAAAATTGTTTGACTTGATTTCATTGTTTTTGAAATTACCATATCTTATAGTTCTATATTATTTACTTCGCGTTTAGTGAAGTGCACTGATCGCTAGTACCTATACTCATTAGATAAATTAAAAATTCTAATCCGAATATTGTCCTATTGGATAGATATATATTTCGAACATTGAACAAGACTGAATGAAACTCTGAAGATACCACACTGCCATGTTGGTAAATATGCTTCAATAATGATGCCAATAGGATTTAGCAATTAGTTATCAAAAATTAAAATATTCATAGGTAGAAAAAAATATTGATTATGTAATTTACAAATTTTGAATAAATATACTTAACATTTATTTGTATAATGTATTACAATAATTGTTCACCAATGAGAGTTATGACTTGTATGTTAGAGATAAATCGTTGGAAATACGTTTAGATTTGTAATAAAGATAAACATTTATTTCAAAATCTTTATAAAAAAAGTATAATACTCACTCTGATTTAGATCCTTTTAAAATAAATCCTAGAATTACGCCACCAGCTACGGAAGCTATTGTCAATATAGTCAGCAAATTATGACGAAAACATGATTCTTCAATTTTCTCTTTGCTTTGTCTCCTGGTAGTACTCATTGTATTGCGTCCTTGATCTGAATGAGAAGGTTTAAGAGGTGATCTATTGAAAAAATATATAATTTGATCAATAAAAATAAAACATAGTACATACATTTATTAATTAAAATTTTAATATTTTTGTTAATAATTATATCGTAGTTTGTGCGCAAACACAAACAAATTAATTGTGATTCAGACTATTTTTTTATCTAGTTATCTATCCATGACCCTTTAACCTATGAGATGGTAAACCGGTTTTAAGTTGTGAATTCGATGTCCCAATGGCCAATAGGTATGTACTTAATAGTTAACGTTGATAAACCACGTTTATAGAATAACACTAAGTAAACAATAATGCAAACATATTATTTTTCATGTTGTATGTAAAAAAAAAAAATGTAACTGATTATTTGAATTACTTAGTGTTTTGTAAATGTACAGGTATTATTTTACTGCAACGTGACTGTTTTCCATAAAATAATAAAATTCGTTAAAAGTTGGTTTAACAGAAATATTAGAATAATTTTAAATCTATATAGGTGACGTCTTATATATTACAATTGAGAAATAATGCAGAATCATTTACAAATAAATAGGTGATTACAATGTTATAAATTTTTATTTTTAAATTAATAAAGTAAAACGAATTATTACTTCAACGTTTTTTTAATTGTTGCATTTAATCGTGATTGGTATTTGATAAATATAATAATACCAAATATAAATGTATACAATTCTTATTCATTAATTGTGGGTTAATACTCAAAAATATTTATGAAATAAAAATTAATGATATGATTAAATTATTTCAAAATAAAAATTAGAAATAAAATTCCAAATCTCCTTGATGTACTCCTGATTTAGTTCTAAAATTTAATTTTAGTTATTTCATTATTTATATATATATATATATATTTTATTGTTCGTTATAGCATCGGCAGCATAGACCATTAGCTTTGTAGATTCTAACATTATATATATATATATATATATATATATATACATTTGATATAATTGGTTACTATAATATATTTATATTTGTATAACTAAGTATATTAAGATACTATACCTAATAAATATATATTAGCAATTATTTTGCAATATTCATCTTAGTAATATCAGGCACGAATGATAATATTATAATCTTATATTAGTATGTAGCACAAGTTTAATAGGTATCTAGATAAAGCATAGGTTATCTGTAAATAATATATTTCTTGGATTCTTGAAAATCATTATAATATTATACAGATGGAAAATAGATAATAAGGTCATTGTGTAAAGCATAATAAATTTACAAATGCTTTAAGCGGCATGTAATATTTTACAAAGGAGTTCCTATGCCTAATTAAAAAAATATTTACGTCCATTCATACGAATAATCTAACAACAAACGTGTAGGCATTCTATATGATTATCTGAGTGCCCCAAAATAATACAAAATCATAGCTTTTATACTGATAACTTGATGTTATAGATTTATTAATATTTACGTATACGGAATTAGTACACATGAAATATTAATAATTCTAAACCACTAAGTGTTTAACTTTGTTATTGATTAGAATAAAAATGAAACTTGGTAAGTATAACTAAATTAATTATTAATACATTAATAATTATAATAGTAAGAAATTGCGCACTTACATACACGTTTATAAACGAGTAAATATTATAATTATTTAGATTGTAAAAATTATACAGAATTTAGTTTCTCTGTTTCAAGAAAATCATTTCTATTCACGCTAATATTATGTAGCCGATAATCAGTAAATTGAAAGAAATATTAATCTTAAAGTTATTAGTTACTAGTATTAGTTCTATGAAAGTTAAATGTGTCATTTATTTTGATGTCACGTATGTGGCAGACAAAAAGCTTAAATAATAATGCTAATGTATGCAGAACTAATGACCAAGTCGTCTATGCAAAATAAAGATAAATAATTATAAAAATTAAAAAATCTTAAATCCATGTACCAAATGCAAGTATGTCAGCATTTTCTTAAAAATCTCCGAAATGACGTAAACGCTTCATAAAAATACATTATGATTCTCACATAATTATTAATATATTATTTAATTTATTTCTTCGAATTTTACATTTATATTATTATAAAAGAAATACTACTTGTACGGTTAAATAAATTAACTCATAGATTTTAGTATGAATGAAAATGTTTTCTGCTAGTTAATAACAAGGAAACGCTGAAGATAGGTACCAACAACTATTACTATTTTATAAGTCATAATAGTATATTGTATTATTATTAACCAAATTAAATCAGTTTTAATAATAAATACAAAACGACCAGCATTAGCTTATTAATGTGTATACTATTTGTTACTATAGTATACGAAAAACGATTCTGAGCGGGGAGGTCTGTCAGCGTACGTTTCAAAAGATATTTTATAATAATCCCAACGAAAAATAATATAATATTTTTTGATTTACAAAAAAATAATAAAATTTGCTAATTTTAGTTTAAATATCCAATTCTATTAAAATTATAATTTAAAATATCTATAAAAAAATTGGTGTTCAAATTTAAGTTTTATGAATTTGTTTTTAGTAAATAATTTATGTTTCCGCAATTTATAAGAATTTTGTACACCTTTGAATTATTGACGTGTTTAAAAACCTTTAATCGACATAATTAAAAAAAAAAAATTTTAAAAAGAATTGAACATTTTAAATAGGTATCTTAAAACAGTACTGAGTCACAGAGAGCTAACTTTTTTTATTAATTATATCATATTTAGAAAATGATAATATACACTTTTGTGCACAATTTAAGTCATTACTGATATAAATTTTTTAATTTCAACAAAATAACGAATACGTCAAAAATTGGTGTTTCATAAATATTTCTGTTTTTCTGTAATTTATTTTTTCATTTTTCGATTAATTTAAAAAGTACTGTGCATTTTTCACTTTTGATCTAGACAACTAATACTTTAATACTATACAACTAGGTCCAATTTGCTATTAGAAACCACCTAAAAATTGAAGATTGACATCATTAATAATGATTATCTAAAATACAGAGACTTTTATGTAAATTTAATAAAATTTACGTTAAAATGATGTATTATGTTTTTATAACTATACATTTCACCTGTTATCTGTAATTATAATTTGAGCCAAGGACATTAAAAGCTTGTAATTGTATTAATCATCAGTTTTAATGATAAATATCAATTCAATATCTTTTAATATTTCGGCTTTTTAATATATACCTATATTTGGCTACATACCTAATTATTGAATTATTGAATCTTGAATTCTTGGAAGCATTTACCTTTGACTTGTTTTCTAATAATTGTAATAAAGCTGATCATTATTCTTCTATCTATCTAATTTATTAAGTGTTAACATATTTATAAATTATAATTATTTATCGTACGTAGGTACACGCGATTAAATAAACTCAGCACTATCTAGAAGTTAGTATCATCATTGCATTTAATTAATTACAAATTATTTTTAATATTTTCAATTATTAAAAATAATTTTAACTTAAGATAAACACTCTTAATTACTTTTTATTAAATATTTATTAAGTTTAGGTAAGTTTAGGTAAGTTTAGAAAAGTTTTTAGTTACCTACCTTTAAAAAATAATTACTATATATATATACAAACCTTTATAGTATATGCTAAAAAAATAAAAAAAATATTGACACAATAGGTTTTGTGTAATAGTAGTTATATACATTGTGTATTTACAAAATATTAAAATGTTTACTCGGTACTTACACAATATGATGGATATTGTTAGGACTACATTTATTTGTATTTATTTTAATTTAGTTTGGTTAAATGCAAATATTATATTGTAATAAATGAAAATTATTATAAAATGATAACAACATATTTTATATTACACGAAAACATATAGATATGTAATATTTGTATAATCAGACCTTGAAAATTTCATTGAAAATATGAACTAGTTCATAAAAATAAATTTGAACTCGTTCATTTCTTTAAATTAACTTATAAGGTAATATCTATTATACACAAAATTAACAAACTTAAGTAGGGTCAGCTGGAGTACCAAACTTAGTAACTAGAAAAGAGCATAGGCAAGGATTTTCTCTATTTTAAGGTGTAATTCAACATTTATACATTTATAATAAAATCCAAAAATATGATTATTACATAAAAACAAAAAAATTATAGGTACATTGTTTATGACAAAAAAAAAAATTGGTTTAGTACCTATAAACAAAGGGTATTACCAGTAAAGGTAAAATCTGTTAATGTAATAAATATGTAACTAATTTTAAAAATTATAAATACTTATGTATCTATCTATAACATAGGTTTTTTTATAGGTATTAAAAAAACTAAAACTTAAATATTGAATTTATACTAACTATAGCATATTATGACTTTGAGGGATAAAGTATTACAACAGATAAATTATAATAGGTAGTTATACTTAAAACTAAATACCTATAACTAATCTACCTACCTAGAAACAAAAGAAGTTAATATCTGAAAAAATAATTCAATAATTTATTAAATCATGTTTGATATGTACACCTTAGGTACCTACCTATTGGTTATTACTCAAGTGAAATGTTTTTATTTATTTTTTAAATTTATGCGATTAGAATTTAATAGTTGAATATTACGCGTTATTTAATAATAGACACACCCACATAAAAAATATACATGAATTTAAAAGTTTTTATATGTAATAAATATTAGTTTTAACATTTAAATCTTATTGTTTATTCAATTTTTTTTTAATTATGTGATATATTAAACTTTTGAGAGTGAATCACTTAACATAGATACGTATTGTAGACCGTAGTATACACATATTTATTATAATAAAGACATAAAACTAAGTTTAAAATTTCATTTAATTACTAATGTTACAACGTTTATTATGCAGTATAATACTACGATATAATAAACTATAAACAATTATACGAAAGTGAATTACTACCACTAAATCGGCACTAATAACCTATAAAAAATGATAAATTTTTCCTTCAATTTTTTTTAAGAAGTAGGAAGTAATTATAATTAGTATAATTATTTATGAACAAATAAGCATTACACAGGTGCCTCACAGTGTTATGTATATTTTTACAGTGCTTTAAATGATATTTGCAAGACATCTGGAGTTCAATTACATATTATATAGTTACCCTACTTGAAAAAATCTCATATTTTTAAAACGTTTTAATCTGTATACAGAATATGCATAATTTAAGACTCTATTTTATTTCAAAGTATTTAACATAAACGGTTATATATCTTTAAGTAACATTTTTTATAAAACTAAATACATCAAAAATAGTTTTAAAATGTATGTTTCTTTATTTATTTCCAGTTTTGATACAAATTATACGTGTTTTAAATTTAAACATATTTATATACACGACCTATATTTTATAATATCTAATTATCTACTTAAATAGGTATTTGTTTAAAATGCTTACAATAGTTTTAATTTAAAAATATAAATTAAAGAAATACTAATTTGAAGTAGCAAAAATATGCACGAAGATAAAATAAATAATAATACTCTTTTGTTGTAACACTGCACTATTTGTCTAAGCTATATACAGTATTATTAAAATAGGCACATCAAATAGTTGTTTAATGTTGGACTTTCGAACTGTTATAGAAATGTAGGGACACACTAAACGATACTGGTCTCGTTTCACTTATATTGGCACAAAAAAGCGGTATATTGTGAATTTGTTATATTAAATTTAAAAGCAATGATTTATCGTCGTGTCCGAAATACGGACCCGAACTGGATATAGTAAAACCATGCTTTATAGTATTTTTAAAATTGTTTTATTTTCAGTAGTTTTTAGCAATTTATGCTTGATGTACCTAGGGCGAAATTTAAAAATAGACTTATTTTAAATGTATTTAAGCTCGATTTTAAAATAATATAAAGGTTATATACTTGGGTACTAAAGGTTATAAACATTTTTAAATTTCTTATTTAAAAGTTTTTTAAAAAATATATAAATAAATATTGTTGTAAAACCAGAAAATATATTCCTCAGTTTACCATATCTGTGTTTTGTTTTTATATTTACACAGAATCTAAAATATGATTATTAACCATAAAGTATAAACTATAAAACCCATTAAACAACAATGTTTTTAAAAATATTTAGTTCATAGGAATGTTAACAAAGCTTTGTTCATTATGATATTATATATCAATATCAATAAATAAATATACAAATGAATTCCTAATATGACACTACAATTATTCTTATTAACATTATATATTTGGACAGGCATAGTGGAATATGGCAACACAGATTTAAAAGGTTGATATAAACCAAAGTTATTTTTTAGTGGTTTTTACGTTATACTTAATACTTATAATACTTAATACTTACTAAAATTCTTTCTCATAGAATTCATATAAAATATACCTATCTCATTAGTTTACTAGATGAAATATCGCATAGATTACGATTTATTAATTGTATTTTTACGATGAGACATATTTTTAAAACACACATAATTAGTTTTTCTTTGATAATTAGATTTTAATGAATTCAAACAACAATTTTTGAAATATTTTGATTTTAAGTGAATTTTAGATTAAACTAATTTAACAACTTACCTATTATAATTAAATTATTAGCTCAACTGTCAAATTCAAAACTAAATTGGAAATAGGTATCTCGATTAAAATTCTTTTTGATAAAATTCATTTAAAATACATTATCCTAAATAGGTTACTTATACACATATCTCATCAGTTTACCGGATGAAATATCGCATAGATTACGATTTATTAATTGTATTTTTACGATGAGACATATTTTTAAAACACACATGAGTAGTTTTTCTCTGATGATTAGATTTTAATGAATTCAAACAATTTTTGAAGTATTTCGTTTTTAAGTGAATTTTAGCTTATATTGTTTTAATTATCTATTATAATTCAATTACTGGTTCAACCGTCAAATTCAAAACTAAATTGGAAATATATACCTATTATGGGAGTTTTACCGGAACAAATATTGTATAGGTAACGTAGTTATTGAATCTGACAAGTATTTATACCCACCGATAATTAAAAGTTATTCAGCAGGCAATGCAGGGAGTACATTGTTTTATTTTTTACAAAAACATTACTATTTAAAGTTTAAACTCGACACTACAGGATACATAACATTTACAAATGATAAACAAATTGATTGTAATGTAAACTCACAAATATTCTCTCCATTTAATTACATTAATTTATATTGTTATATTATATTATAGTAATTGATGCTAAAAAATCATCAAAACCGTGGTTTATAAGAAAGGAAAAAAAATCATAAAACAGCACGTGAAGTGTCCGGGTAACAACTGTTAATTTGGCGGTGTGTAGTTAAAACGCGCGCGCATTATTGAAAAACGCGATTGATTTGATTCAATTTGAAAAAAAATACACAAGTATTAAAAAAGTGGCATGCATAATAATTATATAGGTATAGGTAAGAAACCGAAAAGTTCAAGTCAAAAAAACACATTATTTTATAGTTCTGTATTTGAATATACAGCTCATGATAATATAATTATTGTATTTCAAATACTATAGTGTTTTCTATAGTTATGTATAATAATGTTTTGTGCCTATCCAATTTATTTCATGATATAAGTGTGTGTCCACAGTTGTCTACAGTTATCCAACAACATGCACACCTTATATTGTCATATTATACGTTTATCGGTACAATAACATTTTGATTCAATGTCTAGGCACGTATACCGTATACATTAATATTGTGCATCGTCGTCTACGGTTTGGAAAAGAGTATCAGTAGGTACGTTAAATAATGTACACATAATACCCATTATATTGTCTACGAAATTCGTTGGTTTTTGGATGGTTAGATACGCGCAAGGATACCTATTTGGTAGGACATACCCATATATTAAAATAATAAACGTATTGCATTAAAAAAAAAAGATTGTCACAAAGAAAACAATATCGTACATATTATATTATAGGGTATATAATGTAGATACACCTAAACATAACTATATATAATTTTATACACTTATACTATGTAATTATTATTGTGTGCGTTCTGCGGCGAAATTATCGTGATATAGCACGTGTGGCGGATGAAAATTGTAGTTGATAAGTCGAATAGGCATATAGGTGCAAGACAGAATATTATAATATATAAGTACACGGAAGGTAGGTACCTCACATAGTACGTATATGTGCAATGCCTAATATAATATCAAATTCATATATTATGTATACATAATCACGAAGTTACGATATTATTATACTTACTATAACTGGACACGCATAAACGCGGATACGGCGGAAACGAGCGGTGACGGCTGCTGCTGGTGCGGCGGCGTGTCCGTGTAACGAAGATTGTGACAGCCGATCGACGTGCAGATATGATTTTATGTGTGTATCTTAACGTGAAAATGTGAATTGTTATGAAAAGTGACGATACAAATCGATGCAAATGTGACGCGGACGGGTAGGTTAGGTACCTGCAGTAACGTGGTTATTTGTCGATACTTTGTATACCGTTGCGAGCCGATGTGGATTATTACCGTCGGACGACGCGAAGACGATAAATGGAAGAATTCGTCAAACCGTACTGCTCACGAGTGATACAATTCATACAATCGTACCGTAAATCGTGATCGATAGACGCGAACCGGTAAGGCAGAGCAGTGTCCACACGATGACGACCGCGACCATGTACGTACCCGAACTGTCCGGTATGCGTTACTAAACACCGGCGCTCAGAGCGTGTGTGTCCGTCGTCCGGCTTGAGTATCGAGTAGGCTCGTCTCGTCCCCCCGGTCGTTGGCAACAGGTTGTTTTGGCGCGGTCGTGGACCGCGATGGAGGGAGATCGCATCAGCGGCGGCGTGCGAAGAACCACTGGCCGGTAGGGGAAAGTAGGGTTTGGGATGCGTTTTTTGGAACGATTGCATAGGCGCGCATGCCGTAGATTATTGTATCATTTTATGTGCGGCATTCTTTCGTTTTCGAAGTAAATCGAGTAAAATAAATAATTGTCGATAGAATAAATATGCGCCCAATACGTTATAAATTATATTATAGCCACTAGGTGTTATTATTACTATTTTAGCGTCCACGCCCGGTAACTTGATCAATTCGTTCGTGTTCACAATGCATGAATTCGACCGTCGTCGGCGTCATTCATTTTTATCTTTTTTTTCCATAGTATTATTATGTAGGTATTGTCAATACTGAATACAGAATATCATTCGCGCAGACTATAGTTTATAGTTTAGGTACCCATACAAAAGCAAAACTGGTTTTTGTTAGAATTTGACCCAAAGTATCGTTTCAGATCTGATTCGAGTTTTCGTTCTAAACATACTGCAGCTAAATTTTTTTCTTAATTTTTCACTTAGAAGTGAATATTTTTGTTTGTAGTAATCACACTACTTTAGTCTGTAAATTAAGACGTTATAGCTCAATAATATTCCAAAATATGTCACGATTAGTGAGTATAATAACAGCTGTATAGTATTAAACTTAATATCTAAATAGTTTACGAATGTAGGTATCCAATAACAATCTTTCTAAAATTAACTTTAAATTCCCTCTGTTTGATTTTATACTTAAACAAGCACATTATGAAATTAATATTGTAATTACAGTAGAATAGAAATAACTCGAAAACAATTATAATTCAAAGTTTTGTCATGCCCCTTGAAGTTTTTATATTTGAGATAACTATATAAAATGAAAAACGCATTAGTTAAATTTGTTTTTATATCCCTTGAAATTTAAGTTATTGAGACTCGAATGTAATTATCTGATTATATAAGTACAATTCCCCAAGCATTGAAGAACGTTGGAGAGTTCACTCTCACGTGAACTTAAGTAGATATACCTTTATTATTAATTGATTGAATCTTGTTTTAATTTAGCATATTTCAATTTATTTTAAATTCTGGAAAAATCGAGGTATGAATAGGTTTTACAAAAAAATATTTACAAGCGAACCATGTGACTTATTTTGTTTTACAAAACTTTCATAAATTTCAATTTGACCTGATTTAGTATAATATTTATTTTGTCTGAACTCATTTAATGTTCATGTATAGGCATATGTAATACATTTATAATTATTAAACGTCTAGATTGGGTTGACATTTTTATAAATAAGGCTATTTTTTTTTACTACTTAAAAATAAGTGAACAAAAAATATATATGTGGATATTGTAAATACAGGTATTCATAAGTGTATTCTCAATGATTATACATATATAATTTCTATAATGATTCGTATTAAAATAGAAATAAATAGGTATAAATGTTTAATGTATAACACAATTAAATAAATTATATACGTAAAACGATTTAATGTTGGATGCCCTGAAAAATCTCGAGTACAAGAGCAGGTAAGTTATTTGTAATAATCTGGGTATCCGACCCTGTCAGAATGGCGCCGACACCCGTCGTGTTAGGAAAGAATCCATTATTATTGTGACCGAGGAGCATACAATGTATATACAAATATTTTCTAAATGCAATATTCATTTAAAGTGTCCATTATTTGAGAAAAGTGAACGAGTGGTTTCACTGAATGGATAGTTTTTGTTAAAATTGTATTGAATACTGGTTTATAAATTTGGTTTATATTTAAGTTATATAAATGTTGTATACGGATTGCTCACACATATAAATGATTTTATAAATAAAATTAGAACCAACAAACACATAAATGTAATACAATTTTTAGACGTAATTATGGTTTGACTGTTTTACTGTTGTCTCCAACAAATTACACACTACAGGCTCCACATTCTCAATACAAGCATAATATGGTAACAAACATTTTTAACAATTCTGAAAAAGAGAAATTTCTTTCAAATTTTTTAAAATTTTATTTATTAAGATTATAAACATGAAAATGAATTAAAAAATTAAATGTAATTTTATTGTTATTTATTTTCCTATCAAAGGATAGATTATTTACAGTATAAATGAATAATATAAACTCATTTTTTTTTCATATTCCGTTAATTGTTTATATAAGTTGTATTTGATGTATAACTCAAAAACATATAAATCGAATTTATTTTTATTGACCATGAGATTCGAGTTATCAAGACTCGACTGTAGTGAATGAATATTTTGGCGAGCCAGCCGTTATTAAAATGGTAGGACCCCTGATTTAAAAAAAAAATCAGAGGTGTGGCCTTGGGTAGTATTGGGCACTGACACTACCTGCGGCGAACTGGTTTGAACAATACTATTGAAGATATTGGTATTTCAAAAGAATATATTCTTCCCGAGTTCATGACTTATAAGAAAACCGTTTTTATAACACTTCCTTGGTAAAAATTATTTTATTGAGTTAACAATAGTGTACAGATGAATCTAAGATAGACATTTTAGATATCTGAAATTTAAACCTTATTCAAAACTTATAACTAAATCTCTATTTTACTTTAGACCTAATGGTTAATAACATGATTGGTAATTTTAATAAATACCTATATAGAATATATACCAATGTATTAAACATATATTTTAATGTATTTTTTTTTTTGACATTCATTCAGCCAACCTCTACTATCCTTCGTGATATTTTTAGTTAATACCCATATAATATTTATTATTAACTTTTGATACGGACTTTTGAGAATCCAATAAATTTAATTTTCACTGATTTTATGACTGGTAATAGAGTTTCAGATTTCAAACTTTAATGTTGAAAGAAAATTATGAGTATTTTATAATCATAAAAATAATTTATGCAAATATTAAATATAAATAGATATTTAATATTTATATTACGTATAAAAGTTTCATAATATTACATATTAAAATAATATTTAACTGATGCAAATAACATTGAGCAAGAAGTATGTTATTATTATGGTATAAACTAAACCTAAATAACATATTGCTTGAAGACATAAGATTTTCAAATTGATGCAATCATAATAAGTTTGTTATATAAATTAACTGATGATTATAATGGTTTATAAAAAAAAATGTATATATCATTTAGTGTCTCCAAATATTACTCTCAGTAAATATAGGTTTGACCATATTATACAAAATTGAAAATAAAATAATAATTAAAATACATTTTTTTATATAAATAATATGCTTTAATGATTAATTATATTGCAATTTTATTTAAAATGTAAGTAAGATAAAATATATCCATGTGGCTATGTGTGTTATATACATTAATAAGTCAGTGTGTTATTATTTATTAATATTTATTATAATATACATAAGTATTATACAAGCCTGCATTGTAACTTATAATGTTTTTATAATTAAAAAATAATAATTATATACTAAAGAAATAAAACAATTATCTTTACAAAATGAATTTCTAAATAACTTTTTACTAGTTTGTCCAAATTGTAATTTATCAGAGCCAAATTTAAAAATTATAATCATAGAGAAATTCAACAAATTGGTAAAAATAAAATATAATATTGTGAATCAATTATACAACAAAATTCTAAAGACAAAAGTAACAAATAAAAATCATGTTTTTTTAAATATAACTTCATATAAATTATAGTAAATATAATATTAATATAGTACTTATTTTTAAAAACTTGAATGTTAAATAATGCAATTATACTTAAAAGAGTTTATATTAAATTATAAATACTAAAAATAATAGGTAATTAATAAGCAATTTGTTAACTCATATTAAAAAAAATTGTTTTAATTTCCATTATATTGTGGATGTGGTTAAGTATGTTGTATAAATGATTGCAATTATCTTAAATAGCGAACACATGTACGTTTTTCATACTTATTTATTTAGTATATTACTAATTAATATCAACTACTGATATAATCTGTATAAATTTATAAAAAACATAGCCTTCCAATTAACGAAATTAATCTTATCAATTTTTTCATAATTAATAGCAGTTAGGTAGCTTTTGAAATCAAATGATGTTTACTCAAATCATTTTTTTAACACCTTTGACTTCTACATGTTAAATGATTCATTCAATGCACTAGAAATGTATCACTCAATTAAACGCACCAGCCAAAAAGTTCTTATTATGCATTAACTATAAGAAATAATTAATAAGAGGTGTGTTTTTAACACATGTTTTTAAAAAATAATTTAACTTCGGTGGCACTCAAAAATAATAAAAAAAAATATTTTTATGCACAAAAAATTTTTTTTATACATTTTACTAAGATATTAAGATGTATAATGTTTATGAGTCAACTGTTTGTAAATTTGTCTTTTAATGATTTCAATTATTTGTGTTTTTCTAAATTGATATATCTAGTATAAATATAAATACAAATGTGCAAGTTACTAAATGAATATATTTTTCAAGATTATTAATTTTTATTTTAATAGCTTATTAAATTATACAATTAAAATTATCGATAAACATATCACAGAAACAAAAAAAATTGATCTGCGAACAGTTTTTGTGATAATTATCTTGATCAAATTAAATTTTATTTCATTTTCATGATGATTTAATAATACTTTTTTGAAGTGAACAAAATGCATAATATATTTAGATGAAGAAAATGTATATGGTAATAATAATGTACATAATGTACATAATGTAATACACACAACATACTTAGCTTTGGTACACAAAGTATGCCAACGCTATAGTATTTGAGTAAGCCGGTTTCGTGTTAAATAGGCAAACCATCTTACACAGAGGCTTTAGAAACAAGACAAAGTATACATCGATCCGTATTTTGAAAAAATAAACGACTGCTGTGATAAAATGAAGGATACCTTCTCCACCCAAACATCGCCTTTTAACATAAATATCTACGATACATAAAATAACGTTGGATGGGTGACAAATTGATAATAGGTATCTTGTGACTAAACTTTTCGTTGAAAATTGGGTTTAAAATTGTTGTACAAATTTGTGTGGAATAAAAGTAGATATAACAGTTATGTATGACATCGCGTAAAGTGAGCGTAATTTCTTGGAGATGACATTTAGCGAACAATTAAACTGGCGTGAGAACGTAATGTGACAATTAATTAATTAGCCGAGCCGCTTATATAGTTATATTTTTTTTGGCGGCTTGTAATACACCCTTTTTCCTCCGGACGTGACGCATATTGCCGGATATTATACGCTGCTCACTCATTTCGTTGGTCCCATCACATTATTCTGCTCGCTATCCCACGACTACAATCGACCGTTTTAATAAATATATGCAACGGACCCTCGGAATGGCAGATACTGAGGTTGACTTAAAAAATTATCAACACGCGAGTGATCGTGATAGAGGTGGAGTTGTGGTGAGAGATGATAGGGACAGAGTTGAGGGAGTAGATAGAATGAGCGATAGGTGAAGGCAGGAATAATAGAGATCGCTGTGATAATATTATGATATGTATTATATTGTATACGATGATATAAGTATACTGCAGTTCACTAACTGTTGCTGGTTGTGATCGATGGGAGGGGGAGTCGTTGGCGGGCAGACGATGAAATAAGCGTGAACGCATATTATCGGCATTATAGAATAGTTACAATGGCATGTAGTAAAACGGTTAGTAGTTGTTAAACGTGTCCCGGATGGGTTTCAATAGTTAACCGCTGGAACGAATAGGTCCCAACCTATTGTACTGGAGGTCAAGTACTACTCGACATATTTATAAAATTACGAGCTGCTATGTATAACATAATATACAAGTTATCGTTATTTAAGTTATTAATATAAAATTCAAAATACGACTGCACAACTGTCTCATGAGCGTCAACAAATCAGTAACAATTATTTAAAATAAAACTCATGTGCAATAAAACGTAAAATGAATAAATTGTATATTTCTATATAAAAATGTCTACTTTTTTAAAATGTATATTTTTTTTATGATAAAATAGTATTTACTATTTATCATTTTACATTTACATTCAACCATAGTGTATGCCACATATTTATAAAGTATACCTACTACTATTCTAGTAATATATAGACAATAATATTTCTTAAAATTAATATTTTTGTTTGTGAAAATGTTTATTTTTGAATATAATTTTAAGGCATACGTTTAACTGTACAAGTAGTTTTATATTATTACCTTTGGATATTTTGACATACTAGAAAAAGGCAATATAGATCCGCATAGTGTATACATCAAAGGCGACCAATTTATAGAGGGAGTCCCTGCAAAACCTTAAGGTTTAAACTTAGTCTTTACATATCATTTTTAATAAATCATTATAAAATATATGTACCTATATTTACATTTTATAAGTATGTTCTATGTAGAGGCGCCGAACTTATTCCTCGTGAGGGGCGGTTGCTCTCCTATTATATGATGGAAGATGGATGAGTGGGTTGGTGGTTGATCATGATGGTCTGATGATATTTCATATTGTTTAATTATAAGTGAGTACCTAATGTATTATTGGATTCATTTATGATGATTTCGTGTGAAAATGACATTCTAATTACCACAGATAAAGATATCAAAATTTTTTTATCGTAATATAGGCAGTCCATTAATCATATTATTATGCAAAAAACACTCAACCACTAGTTTTAACATCCTATTTTTTTGAATATCGCACAAAATAATCAGAAAAATATGAGTAGACAACATACGTTTATAGGTAAAATATAATGAAATTCAATGTTATCGGAATGAGTAACAGACAAAAATATCAGCTAGATATCGATAAGTTATAACAAAAATGTTGTTTGGAAATGAAGTAACAATAAATGTCAATTATTGTTGTCACCAAGCCGGGAAAATAATTTTAAAAAAATTTTATACTTGACTATTTTGTAATTTATCAATTTAACCAATCAATTAATTTTATAAATTTTTGACAACAAATTCATTTGTAAATTTTCGTGAATTTTATTATTTTATGTAAAAATTGGAAATGCTTATAGACAAAAAAAATCGTGCTTATGTATCTTTAGATAGTTATCTTTAAATATCTACTATTACAATTATGACAAACCTTATACTATTTATTACATTCTTAAAATTTATGATTCTTCAACTTATTGTTGATTGAAAGGAGTGTGGGGGTGAGGTTGTACACACCTTTTCATATTTATAATTCTGGGTGGGTATCCCTGCAAGTATGTCGTCGTCCCTCCTATTAAATTTTAGCTTGGAACAACTGATTCTATGTAATTATGAATAGACAATTTTAACCATATATTATGACATCAAAATATTATATAAATACTCAATGTATTAAAATGTATTTAACTTATTATTAGTATGCATAATATGTATAAATTATACATATATAATTGTATTTATTATTATTTTTGTATACAGAAAAATTAATTATAAAAAAATAACAAAAACTTTAAAAAGCTACAAGGTACTTTGAAACATTTAAATAAACAAATAATTATAAGAGTCGAACTTAATAGTATCTCAACTTTAACTAATAAATAAATTATATATTTTAATTATGTATTACATAATAATATACATATTTATGTGTGTGATTATACATTAATACAACATATAATTACCATTTTAACCTGTCAAATGGCTATGTGAAATATTAATATTAATACATAACAATTTACTTTATACGAATATTAATTTACCTTCTTGAAATAATAATTGTATACAGACATAATATAGTCTTATGCTGAAATTTAAGAGTTTTTTATTTATAAGAATTAGAAATAAAATATAAATTGAGTAGATTTTTACATATTTAAACTATATTACATTTTTATTTACTACACATAGATACTTTCAAAACAGCTAGGTATTACTAAATACTGCTATTACCTATAGTTTAATATTTTATTTATTTCTATTAAAATTATAAAAGATAAAAGCTAGTTATATTGATTTTATAATTTATAATACATTATTTTTACTGGACATTCAACTACAAAACAAGGCGACTATCAACAAATATCGAAAGATAATTACCTTACACGAATCATATTATTATTATTATTTCAGATCTAGATACTCGTGCAATTTAAAATCTCCTTTGTGATGATTTTGATTTATTGGCTATTACACGTAAATTGTTTAGCGTAAATCGTTATATGCTATAACAAATATATATTTTAAACCGGTTTATACAACTTTGTAGGTAGTTATGAAATTGGTAGTTTTAAAATATTATGAATAGTATAAGCTATTTATACATCAGAAGCTATGTATAATTTTTAATTAATTTAAAAAATAACCTTGTACTTATATTTAAATAAAAATATAATAATATTGGGCCTATATTTTTTTAAACAACTATCAAAATAGTTACGCCATTTCGTGTTTTTCTTCGTGGGATTTAATAACTTATGATCAATATATATTAAGATATAAGATTTACTTGCAAAATCACGACAAATATGTTTATATTTGTATTGGGTATTAAAAAAAATCATTAAGGACATTAATGCACACCTTTGCAAACAGTTGTAACCCACAAATCTGTTTAGGTATATAACAAATATTTACCTATGTACTTAAAACATAAGTATTCATTTTTGACATTGTAATATAATTTGTATTTGATTGCAATTCGTAATCTTTAGAATGATACTTAAAATGTTTATATAAAAATATGAAGTGTTCATACATAGTCATATTATACGTTAATGCAGAATCAGTAAATATATTATATATAAATGTTAATAAAAATAACCTAAATTATTTTATGAAAATTGGTACTGAGAAACATTCATAACAAGCAAAAATTAAGTTAAATACGTGGTAAAAATTAAAATTATTGTGCACTTTTATTTATTTACAATACAAGTACGGGAGCTCAGAAAACAATGAAGGCTTTAATTTTACTGTGTGTTAATATTTACTAACTATATTTCAAATCTTGCGTTAAAGAAATAAAACAATGCATCATAACAAAGAGATATTATAATCTTTAAGCACTCACACATAGTATCATATAAGTATATTCGTTTAAACTTAATAAGTAAGTATATAATTATAAGCTAGTTTACTTACATTTCTGATACACGATCGTCGAGATTCATTTCACTACTGTAACATTACAAACAAAAACGTCTTCAATATTATTAAGTCAAATCGAATTCATTCCTATAAAACACCGTGGAACAAGTGTCAGTGTTTGTAATTTATGTTTATTATACAGCGAAGTTATATATAGTGTGTTTATTTTTTCTAACAAATACCCACGTGCTGCATGAGATTCGCAGAAACCGAAATTTCGAACCGTCACTATAATATAGAATTCAAATCGTAATAATTCCGATTTGAATAGGTATGATACGAGATTTTGTTAAGCCAGAAGGTACAAAACTTTTCACAGTCAAAATCTGTGAACGAATCAAATCAACATAACAATAGTGATACAAATAACAACACTCGACTACCAAATGACGGTGCCGGTACCAATTTATTCATTACCTACTGGCTCATTGTAGTTTGGTGAGGAAAAAACACACGGGTTTAATATTATTATGAATGAATAATAATGAATACGCGACGTACATGCGTCAATGTACGAATTCAATATAATAAATTCAAAATATAAGTAAAAAAAAAAAAAAAATCGCCGAGGGAAACTGGGCAAAAAAAAAACTTGCCGGTTGGAGAGAAAAAATAATAAATACGGTTAGTGTACGAAATGTTTACTTACGTTCCGGCGTAATTAATCCGCGGCGAATGAGTGTATTACAGCGGTGGTGTATCGCCGCGGAGAGTTCAAGACGACGAAGAGAACCTTGGAGACGGCGACGGCGTTAAACAGCAAATAGGTGCGGCACTGATTATTATTGTATATATAAATAGTTTTTTTTTATTTTTATGTTTATTTCATCATATGAATATTATACTGTTGGCGAGAAAATTTTTTTTTAAAATATGTATTTATTATTATTACTATTGTACGCACGTGCGTAAATTGATGGTAGAGTTTATAATAATATTAGGTAATATATTTCAGCGGTGGTGGAGCGAGCTAGATATCCTAACAGAAAATGGAAAAAAAGTTGGGTAGGTATATTAATATAGTACCTATGTACACGTGTGCGTGTGTGTGCGCGCGCGCGCTTGTGTATGTATATAATATATATATTTATATTATATATTATAATACCTATACCTACTTATATTCGCGTATTACAATATTATGATTAATAGAGCGAGAGAGAAAGGGTGGAATGGGAGGGAGATAGAGACAGAGAAACGTACGGTGAGCATACGAGAGAGAGAGAGAGAGAGAGAGAGAGAGAGAGAGAGAGAGAGAGTGAGAGAGTGAGAGAGTGTGCTAGATCGTACGAGACACAAACGCACGCACACAGCGACGCACGCGGACGCAGATATGTGTGTGCCTATAATAATAATTTACCGGAGAGCGCGGAGCGAGCGTTTGACGTGTACCTATATAATGTAATATGCAGCGTGTGTGCGGGCGCGTTAGTGTGTGTGTGTGAATCGCGAAACGAACGGGTTTACGTCGAACCATCAGCTGTTGTCAAGGACAACAATAATAATAATTATTATCATCATCATCATATTATAATCGTTGTGGTTCGGTATATAGTATACTATATATTATGTATGCGTATATATGCGTATGTAGCAGCCCGCACCACGCACAACCGCCGTTTGAGGCGAGAGGGCGCGCGCGCGCGCTCGTGTATATAATATTATATTATTATCTTTATTATTCCATCCTCCTTCAGCGCCTTGCCGTGTGATTGTAATAATTATTATTCGGAGCGAGCGAGAGAGAGACAGTGACAAACGGACAAACGGACAGAGATGGTAAAAAAAAAAAAAAACGTCCTGCCACTCCCGTCGTTTGCCCACGATTTGCGTGGTCCGCGAAATAACTATATATATATATATATTAGGTGTACGTGTGTTGTATATGGCAATAGCGTTAGACTGTGTGTATATGAGTATTATATTGTTATAATTATATTGTGACGGGAGGGGGACGGTGGAACGCGGTGGGAGGGAGGGACGTGTGCGTTAATATATAGGTATTTATATATTATTATAATATATTATATCCATTGTGTTTGGCGTTTCCTGACGAGGGCTCGCTCGCTATCCGCCGGCCGTCACGTGCGCGAACGAACGGGCCGACAACCGTTTTATTGTAACATTATTATTAATATAATATTATTACGCTGGCCCGAGCGCGAAATTCCGCCGACACCGTCGAAGCTCGCCCGACGGACGACGCTAATAAGCGCCCTAACTCCCAAGTAAGCAATCTCGGCGATTTCCCTACACGATGATACTTAGATATTTATTCTTGCTACTGTACGTATAACGTAATATTATTATGATGACCGTGAGGGCGGGTGTACCCATGAGCTGAATAATACCTAATTTCCATTGTTATGGCTGTTGACAATTTGCACCCGTTTCGATTCCAGTTAATCGAAACCGATTTATTTATTCATTTGATGACACGATAACGATGCTATGAGGCGATTGGCATGTGTAAACTCCGGCGTGTCATTTTGCTCAGTGCTTCCATTAATATTTAAGAGTATTATGTAGAATATTATTTACAGGGCGTTGGTGACTGGCGACTAGCGATCACCAGATTTCCAGACCGTCGAATTAACCGTAATGCAAACAAAAGATGGTTTTGTGCATAAAAAATATAAATACATAAAATTAATAATGTTACGTGACCACCTGTGTCAAACCTATATGTTAGCCAAGGGTGTAACACGATTGCGCCCGGCTTACCTATTTCCAATCAAAAAACGCAATACGATTGCGCTCGACCAATTAGCAATATTGCGCCCGTCTATAACCTTTTTTACCTGCATAAAACGCACGATTGCGCTCGTATAATTTTCCTTCCCAATTTTACAGGCTTAGGACTGACAACAAAATTAAATTGTTGGCTTGGTTAA
>JACXSJ010000006.1:0-10023 GCA_014851325.1 Pentalonia nigronervosa
CAACTTGTCAAGGGGGTCTCTTGACACGGAGGAGATACGTGTCCACAAGGAACCTGTGGGTACCAGGCGCCCCTCACAGTATATAGCCTTTACTGCGGTACGCTGCTCTGCCGCAGTGTAACGACCTTTTCATGCCTTCTCGTGGGAATCTTATGGAGATTACACAAAACCGGCTCGAGTATTTGGATAAAAACGACGGAAATAGGAAATTGGAAACTAATGATAAAAAAGACAACGGAAATAGAAATGAAGACGAGGAATTACTGCAGGTATTCAATACTTCTTGTTTGACTAATATTTCGTGCAGATCAGTTACGAATAGAAGACATTTTCTCTTTGGCGCAACTACTGATACAAGACCCAAAATGTAAATATTTATTTAAATGCATATACTGAAACGATTATTATTTCCGTAGAATACATATTTTGTTTTTTAATAATGATAAATAGAAAACTAGCTCTCCCGTCCACAACCCAGTCTTCTCGGTTAGTTTGGGGTAGACGAGCAGCAGAAAGACTGATTCGGAGAGCCACTCCCGGTTTAGCAACGCGTGTCTGCAAAACTGGTCCAATGGACAAGAGAGAATATCCATCTCTTTCAGTAATTGCTAATACGCCAAAAGAAATATATATTAAACCTGATACGATGTACGTATTATAGATAATAATTAAAAATCAGAATTTAAATAAATTGTTTTATATTGCTTATCTAGAAAGGACACCTATAAGTTTTGGAGAAGACGATTTAGCTTGTTTTCAAAATTTAATCAAGGAATATTATTGGACGAGGGTATGTTAAAAAAATTAATTTCAATATATTATGTTTAAAAATAAAAATGATAATAATTATAAGGATTGGTTTGTTTTATAGAGACTTTTTATTCTGTGTGCCCAGAGGTGCTTAGTTTATTTATGGCAAAACAATGCAAGTCGGTAAAGGTAGCAATTGATCCATTTTGTGGCGCGGGGGGGAACATAATTCAATTAGCCATGTTTTGTGATAAAGGTATACTATAATATTTGTTTTAAAATAAAATAAATACCGTTTTCGTGAAATAATAATATATAAAAATATAATTTCTACATTAGTGTAGTAATGGAATTTTAATTGTGCCTATATTATATATTGACTTGTGATAATCGTAATATTTTGTGGTTTTAGTTATTGCTTGTGACATTGATCCCACTAAAATAATAATGGCTAAAAACAACGCATCGGTGTACGGTGTGTCACATAAAATTGAGTTTGTTGTCGGAGACTTTTTTAAAATGTACCATAACATCACCTCCATGGGATGGTCCAAATTATAAGAACGGATCAACCATCGGGCCGTCGGCGATTTTACTAGATAAGATTTTGGAGGTTGGAAAATCGATAACACCAAAAATGTTATTGCATTTACCAAAAAATCTAAACAAATCCGAAGTATGTACATTATTCAGCTTAAATATAAACTGGTTGTTGATGTAGATTAATATTTGATGTTTTAAATGTCTACAGTGTATACAAGTTTGCCACGCTACTGGCTTGAGAACGTCTAAAATACAAGATATTTACATAAACAAATATCTGAACTGTATGTTGGTGTATGTGCAGTCGAATACAGTAAGTTATAAGTTTTTATATTGAATAAAAGCATAGTAAAAAAATAATTAATATAAAACAGTACTAAATTGATTTAATATCGAAGAAATAATAATAATAATATGTATAACATTTAAATGGTTTAGAACAATTGTAGAGACTCGCCACATACACCTGCAGACGTACATTTACATCACCGTAAGTTGAAAATAGTGTATCTTTAATAATTTTTCGTTATTATATATTTATCTAATTAATTAATTTTCTTTAGCGTTCTACAATGGTGGATACGATGAAACGGATTACCGTGAATATCTAACCCATGTGGGACGGCGTGTGAAAATGTAGTAAAGACATTGTCAATGTAAACGTCTTGTATTTTCTACGTTCTCAAACCAGCGGTATGGAAAAACCACATTATATTCATGCTGAGTAATGCGCATACTTCGGATTTGTTGAGGACTTTCGGTAAGTGCAATAATAATAATGACCTCCAAAATTCTGTACAACGAAATCTCCGACAGCGACGGACCGCCCCATGGTGGCCGTGCTATTTGAAGCCCGGACCAGATACCGTCACCGATCGAATGTTTCGTGTAGAACATCCGTTGACCGGCCCCACATTCCGGGCACGGAGGTCGCAGGGCACTTGTCCGACTGCGTCACGCACTCACTTCGGAAACGTTCACCGAGAGTTATGTCAACACGGTGCTGACCCTCACTGTACCGTCTAGGCCAGAGATTGCAACTAGTGGCTTTTTCAATCCAGAGTTATGGCTCTCCAGTTCCATACGCAAAAAATATTTAATTTATTGTCAAAAACAAAATTTTATCGCATAAAAAAGTATATTTATATATATTATTGTACACATTATATATGTTGCTTTTGGAAATATGAAATAATACATCACAAGAAGAACTTGATAGTACTCGCACAGACTATCGTAGTAAAATATTTATTATAACATATGTCGTTCAAACATGTTACCGCGAGGTTATTACGACTAATTAACCATTCGAAGTACAAAAGTGTACGACTAACTTTGTACGACATATTGACGTAAACTCGTCGACTGTTATCAGTCAGTCGTTTACAGACATCGACGTTATGTTGCATGTGTGTTTATTTAAAAGCTTGCAGTTTTCGGTTACAGTTATTGTCACTAATTCACTATATTTGGTTTATTCATTCGTTGTTTCAAGAAGAGGACAATTTTGAAGCGAATTATCTTTTCAAATTTGTGTACACAATATAAAAAATATGAAAACCAATAACATGTAGTGACTACATTAAGCCGACGGTAGTCACCGCAAGGGCTGGACGAACCGTGCTTTTCGGGACCAAGATCAGCGGGAACGAGCCGACCATGCGACCGAAATCGGAAATAAACAACCGGGGAACACGTCGGGCGGCGCGGGTGCGAAGAAAACTGTTCCGACCGGCCGGGCTTAAATATGCGCAAAACTGCTAAAGACTGGTTGACCGGAAAGCGACGACTACCGTGACGGCGGGCGGCGAGGCCCAACAGCGATATCGATGGAGACTGTTGGTAACGAGCGGCTATATAGTGCGCGACAACGATGCGCTAGTGCTGCAGGCGACCTGCTGGCCCGTAAACACCCGCCGAAACGGCAGCCGATGATCTCGTGTGTCGGCCAACTCGACGGTGCGACTCCAGCAACCGCGATCACGTCGTGCCGCGGGTGGCCGCAGAACACAACCGCCGGACACCGTATGAAAATGCACTTTCGCGCGTACCAATTTCTCGCATCGTCGTCGTCGTCGTCGTCGTCTTGACTATATGTCCCTCGACTGGGTGGAAATGGGCGGGAGGTCGGCCAGACGTCATTCGCCTCGGTAGCAACCACATATCAGTGTCAAACGTCCTGCCTGTTTTATGCCTCTCCAAACGGCGGCGAAGATTCGCGTCGACCGACCGTGTGAAGATGCGCGTGGCACTGGTGTTGTAGCCGGTTCATATAACCCGACCAGATCTCCTGCTGCGATGTCAATCTTTTTTATTATCACGCATGGCATCATATTCACATCTACGTCTACGGTCGCCGGCGCGGCGTCTCCGATCTGAGGTATTCCAACCCGTCCAGATTTTGCGAACATCTCGCGAGTTCAACGCATCGATTCGGAGTCGTCGACTGCCAGCGCAGTCGTCTATGAATTTGATTTGGGTCTCGTTGAAGAAGTCGGTCATTGTTTCGCACTTGTAGCTCGAAGTCTGAATTACAACCAACCTAAATTCGGATCTCGTCCTTCGCCGCACCGAAAAAATAAAATATTTCCCAAGCGACGGGTGTGACGTGGATAATTATTATTATCCACTAGTAGCCGCGGTGTACATCGCTCTAATCTGCCGGTGTTATAGGACTACGGGCACGTTTATTTTTCCAAAAACAATTGTTATCTTCATTATTGATATGTTATGCAACTAGGGCTCGGAACAAAAAAAAGTATATTTAAAAATTACCAAATATGCATACGCGCACAAATGCGCATAGAAAAGTACAAATATGCTTTAAAAATATGCAGTTATGTATCTATTCTGCCTAAACTATACGCCGGCAACACTATGTTTGCACGAATTATTTAAAACAATACACTGTATGAAAGTATATTATTAAAATTGTATAATATATTATTTTTATTTATACAATATATTATATTCAAACAACTGGGTGGGTCCTGAGATGTTTAAAATACATTTCATCAGGAAGTCTCTGATAGGTATCAATTGTATTCCATAGATAATGTGGTTGATGAACGCGGAGGTCAATATTCAGGTCAACGGGAGATTCCAGTCAAGTATCAATTGAGCACTATATTGTCCATATAGATGGTACCGTAGAAGGTCGGTGCTGTTAGGGTTAAGGTAGGTATTGAATACTAATAATATATATATATATATAATAAAAACAACTCATTTTAATGATTAGAAATTGTTAATTCAAATTTTTATTGTATGTGATTGTGTGAGGACTTTTTGATCGAATTTGAAAACAAGGATTAGAAGTTAACCGGAACGGTAAACTTAATAGATAGGTATTTAAAAAAAATATATTTTTTTATTTAACATTTTTATTTTTATTTTTAAGCTAGCGTATAGTTGTGTAGTCCGACTTCGAAAGAAAAACTAATTTAAAATATAGAGCTATGACATTGCTCTGTTTTGCAGTGTACCTACTGTACCTATTGCACCTATACCTCAGTTCATGTGCAAATCAATGTCGGTGTAATTCGTTTTTCATGAACTATTTTGACCGAAATGGGTTTGTATCGGATTGGATATAGCACTCGATATGTATTTGACCGCGTTTTTAGCTGAACTAATAAACTTTTCTAATATCTCTATAATATAAACAATCAATGATATTTTCCTGAAAATCGGTTGAATATTTTTTTAATCTACCTTATTACAACCACTCTAGTTAAATTTAACATATATCATCTATTGTTTTCCATTTTTTCATTTTTTTATTATAATATGATGTATATATTTGTGAAAACCCTATCAAAATATACGGTTCATTCATTTTGTAACCTTTCCTGGACAAACAGACAACCAAAAATATATACCTAATAAATTTGTTTCTAATAAAATAATACAATAACACCCTTTAATGAACAAAAAGTTATTTAATTGATGTAACTCGTGGTTATAATAAAAGTTTTTTTTTTTAGTAGGTACTTGCATAAAGATATAATATGCTTAACTGAAGTTAGTAGAAGTATTGATGCATATTTTGCATCTAATATTGTAGTAGTAATTTTCTTCAATCATATATTTTTTCTAAGTAAGTGACAAGTTTTTAAGGATACAATTAAGCATCTCAAATGATTTTGTTGGGATACCAAGACAAGCTTTTAAAATATGGGACTTACTGTTATAATACAGCTCATCTGGCCACTCTAATTATTTTACCTCTATGAAAAACAATTTTGAACGCAGAAAGTTTCAACCTCTATTTTTGAGCCCAATATACCTATATGTTACAATTATTTATTATTTACCTTATATTAGTTATATTCAGTAAATTGAATTAATTGTGGACATAAAAAAACTATACTTTAGTATTTCACTCTAAACAAAAACATAAGAATCGAGTATTTTGTGGCTTGGATGTTTAAAAGCATTAGGTACAAAAAAATTGTCAATACTATATAAATGCTTTTTAGTATTATTTATAATTAGAACTGTTGTCTATAACTAAAAACAAAAAAATCATTACTTATTAATAAATGTTATGTTATGTAATATATTTTACAGAGCGTATGTTTTTTTACACATAACATCCATTTCTTATTTTATTAAATCTATATGAATATAGTTATATACATTATAAAAGCTGGACAGTATAAATGTAACAATTTTTGTAGTTGTGAGTGTAAGAAAATGATGAAAAAGTATATTGTAGGATACCTTTCCAGAGAACAATAAATTATTTGTTATTGCTCGGAGTCTGAAAAGAAATATTATTTAATTTTTTAGTCAAATGAAGACTGTTACTGATAAAAATACATATGCCAAAGAATTGTAGACATATCTGTCAATAATAAAAAAATCACTCAAATTAAATATTTGGAAATGTAAACATCAACAAATATGAAGATAGGTGTTTAAATAACAAATGAAATGTTTTAACTAGTTTTTTTTACACATAATATCAAAGTTGTATCTATAACATCTAATATAAAGAAAATTTTAAATTTATAAAAATAACAAAAAATTGTATTTTATTTAATGCACTTAAATAATAGTATTACACTAGTTAAAAATTAAAATAAATAATTTACATTTGAATATTGTTTGTTTTTTAAATATTTTTATTTTTGAACATATATTTATACAAATTATACACCAAAAATTTATATTTTGGACGATAATAAGGATTTAAGAGTAAAAACATTAAGATAAGTCTTGGAAAGTAAAATAGAAATAAACCATACAAAAAGGGTTTTTGCTTTCATCAATTTTCAATTATTGGCATATACCAAAAGAGTTTGACATCAACACCATAATATAGTATTATAAAAATATTAATTACATTATATGAAGGTGAAAATTCAGTAACCATTCCAAACTTTTGAGGCATAGTAAAATATATTAGCCAAATTAAATTTATTGTATTAAATTATAATAAAAAAAATTAGCTGTACAATAAATTTTCTTATTTAGTTCAATATATATATATATATAATATATATATATATATACACACATTCACACACACATTATCGTTTAATACATCACAATTTTGGTTGAGAATCAGGCGGTTTAGGTTCATTGTTGTCAGTTCTATCTCTTTTATGTCGTTTTTCTTTTTTGTATTGTGCCTTCTTAATGAATTTCTCCCAATTTCTATGATTAAGTTTGGAAAAGTCATCGATTTTGGCAATTTCATATAAATACACAGACAAGTGCAATAACTCTTTGTCCATTTCCCAATTCAGATGAGCTTCTCTAAATGGACGAATTTTCAGACCATTTTTTGGGTTCATCAAAAAATTTCGACGAATATCATCAAACATAATTGTATTATGTTTATTATAGTTTTCTGGAAACTTACCCCATATTACACCCAATGGTTTCACCTTAAATAATATAAAAATATACAAATTAAAAAATTAATAATTTTAATTAAATAAATTATAACTTACAGAAACCACTCCATACTTAGGAGTATGTACAGTAATCATTGCAGCATTATCTAAGTAGAACATTATTTTGTAAGCAGCATTATTGGCTACATTTAAAACAGCCATTTTACGTTCTATCCAACGCATATCAGTTGCTGACCAAATTACAATATCATATTGCTACATAAATTATAATGATATTTAGTATGATATAATTTTATGTTAAAGAATAAATAAACAGTAAAAACAAAACTTACTTCATAGGCAGATTCTAAAAAATCGTGTAAATATGGTCTCATAAGTTCTATTCCACTTTCTGCTGCTGATCTGTGATCAAACAGAGTATAATCAATATCAAGTACCAAAAGTTTTTTACCGGGTCTAGGATCATTGAGCATTTTAATCTATTAAAAACAAAAATATTAACTTAACATTTATAAAGTACTTAAGTAAAAATAATTAAGATTACCTCATAATTATCAACCCTATTCTGAACTTTAGCTAAATGTATTTCCATTTTATCAACACGTTCTTCATCAAATTCTTCTGAATCATAGCTTTTACACTTTCTGCCTTTTTCTCTTTTAGGTGGAACCACACTAGCTTCTGCAATGTCTTCTTCTTTTGAACCAACCATCATAATTTTAGTACCTGATTTAATATTTATCGCATTCAACAAACACTCATCTGGAGCCATTTTACCTAAAACAAGATTATAAAAAAATTGTAAGCATATAATATATAATTAAATGAAATTTTAAATCATTTTTACAACTGAAATTCATTATTAATAAAATAAGGTACAGTAGTATTAGGAATCATACAAGTTAAAATACAAAAATTAGATATCATATTAACTTTCCTTAAATTTAATTTTAAACAATACTATTATTTATTAAAAATTAAAAATAGTTGATGCCAATCAGCTTTGAACAATATATTAATATGAAAATAATGTTGAAATTAACTATTAGTTTTACTCATATAAAACTACTGATGCTCAGTAATATGTAAAAACTTAAAAATCCAAACCCTATTATAATATTAAGTATACATGACGCAGTTAAGCTAAATAAGACATATGGTAATAGTGATAAATTCCTGACAACTAAATAAAGATTCATTCATCAAGAAATTAGTATTAAGAGTTTGGTAAAAAAATGTCTAGAGTTGGATGTTGCTACTTTTGATAAGTAAAAATATTTTTCAAGGACCATCTTCAGATTGTTTAATACATTTGATCAATTTTATTGAAAATTCCTTTTTTTGATTTTAGGGGGATAATTTTAAGATAAAAACAACAGGTAATAATTATGATTTGGGTATAAGATATTACTCTTGAAAAGAATTAACTAAATGTAAATATCACAATTTAATAATTTTTTTTATACTGATGAAATAGGTTATACATTTATGAATTTAGTTAAAGTATAAACTATTGATTGCTTTAAAGCAGCGTTTCTTAACCTGTGGTACACGAAAAGCTCATATATGGTTTGCAAAGGAAATCTCACATTATAAAAAAAAATTGAAATTATTATTAATATTAATATTAAATACCTATTATTTTTATTTATTTGAGATAAGTTAATTTTATAAAATATGGCGATATAGAGGTTCATTTTCCTACCAGAAAAAATATTGATGAAAAAAATCAAAGCACTTTTACTGCCCCAAAAGGTGATGTCAGACACACAAAAAAAAACACATTGTAAAAATAATACACTATACTCGAAATTTAAAATAAAAAACACACTTTTTTTTTTTTTGTCTTAAAATGTAGAAAGTTTACAATCTCTATAGGTACAATAAGCAAATATGATAGGAGAATAATTACAAACCTAATCTTGGCACAACCAGGGTTGTCCAGTGACAGAACCTTCCAAAAGCGACATTATGTTTAGGGATTTAATAATTCCCTGCACTAACGTCTTTTAACAGACAGAGGGGATTTTTGCTTCACTCTAAATCAGTGTTTCCCAACCGGTGGTCCGCGGACCACCAGTGGTCCGTAGGCCAGTCATAGGTGGTCCGCAGTACCTTTCTTCGTTTTCTATTAAAAATTATTTTTTTTTTTTTTAAACAGCGAAAAATATTTTATTTCACCGTAATATACGGTTATTTTATCGTTGTTTCTGCCGACGACCGACTAAAACGGTTGTATGAACTAAAAGAGGAAATGAAAATATTTTTAAACGAGAAGGATTCAGAGTTACTTGAAAAATTTAGTGATTTGAAATTTGAATTATAACTTGCTTATTTAGTAGATATTTTTGAGCACTTAAATAACCTTAATTTGCAACTTCAAGGTTCGGGACACAAAACCTTGGAATTTAGAGCAAATATTTTTATTTTTGAGGATAAAATTCGCGCATTTGTATGCAAAATTAATTTATGGATGAATAAAATCGTGAATAATAATTATTCAGCATTTCAGACTTTCCAAACTCTTATAAACAACGATCAATATGCTGATATTTTAATCAAAATTCAACATGACATAAAAAAACATCTGGAAAAATTAAAATTTGAATTTACTCGCTACTTTCCGGAATGGAACAAAGTTAACAGTGTTCAAAAAATAATTCAAAACCCTTTTTGTGCAAAAGTTGAAGAAGCCCCAGAATATCTTCAAGAAGCTGTCATCGAACTGCAAAATGACTCTGACTGCAAAAATATGTTTGATTCTGGTATGAACCTTGAGGAATTTTGGTGCAGAAGGGCAACATTACATATTCAACTACGGGAAATTGCCTTACGTTATTTACTAGTATTTTCAACTACGTAT
>JACXSJ010000006.1:10123-69121 GCA_014851325.1 Pentalonia nigronervosa
GAATTATTAGTAAAGTTTAATAATTATATATAATAGTACAGTAAAATAATAAAAATTAACATTTTTCGATAAATTTTGTGTATTCTTGTTAATGAGCAAAAAAAAAAAGGTCTTAGTTTGCGTAAAATTGAGGTGGTCCACGACCTATAAAATATTGTCGAAGTGGTCCATGGTGGTAAAAAGGTTGGGAAACACTGCTCTAAATGGATGTAAATGGGTTAGTATGAGTGGCTAGTTTGGCACTAGATTATTTGTAGTGGTTGGAAACGTAAGCACAAAGTCTTAACCAATTTTTAAAAACCTTGTTTCAAGTCCTGCTTTCCAGTTTAAATACATACTGCCATTTTAAATAATTTAAAATGATGAAAAAATAATAAAATTAAATAAGATGGTATTATTATTCATTATATATGTAGAAAACCAAACTTGGATTGGGCAGGCGAGCTACTGAGAAAATCTCGGTGGGCCAGTTATGAGTGTTGGTCGTAATTTTATTTTTATATGCTGTTGAGAAATTAATACAAACACTAGTAGAAAATATAATTGAATTGGATTATTAAATCGCACAATAGTTAAAGCTATAATAAAACGTTGGTAATCCAAAAACTCGACACCTTGTCTATCGGGCACTGTATAAAACAATACTACAAAGTGCTATATATTGTCTATCATTGCATTTATAAATACAATTAATATTTTACCAAATCTATCCTGCACAAGAATTGATGATAAACGCACATACTTCAAAAAAAAACTATAACTTTTGAACAAATTCCTTAAAGGAATTACTCTATTCTATCTAAGTAGACTTTAAAATGCACAAGAAAAAAAACAAAGTTCCTTAAATTAAAATGACATAAAAACACATACCTACCTCATAAAAAGTAATTAAATAAAAATAAATAATAAATATAGAGTACTTATCTTAGTTAAGCATTATTGTAAGAATGATTAACAAGAAATTGTTCATTATTTTAAAGAGTAACAATCACAAATTGCATATAGATACCCTCAACTAACAAACATTCAAATGGTGGTTACCAATATATATATATATATAAAATGTTAATAAAAATACATTGAAAACTTGAATCATCGAAAAAAAAATACCAATTAGTTTTTCTATGATAAAAAAAAAAAAAAATGAATATATACATACCCGAAATTCGTAAGTTAGTAAGTTTTTGTCTTTCTGGCCGTACGCCAGTACATTTAAATATCTCTTCTTTCAACGTTTTCACATCACTGTTTGTATTCAAATTGTTTACATCGTAATCGTTACCATTCCATTTAATTACAATGTCCAACGAATTGGTCAGAGGCTGCTCTTCGCACTCCATATTTTTAGCTATGGTGTCCAGCGACGGGGCGAGCATTTGAAAAGTAGTTCGCGCGATTTCTTTCAGAAAACGAATTTCGTGATTTTCAAATCATTTTATCTGAATAAACCTCCGGTTGAAAAGGTACTCTATACAACGAATGTAAAACCACAACAGAAGTTGTACAAGCACAACACAATAAATCTGAATATTGTTATTGTGATTTGTGATAACTTTTATATTATAATATTCATAAAGCAGTATAATGCAGCTGCTGCTGCTGCAGGTAGGTAAGCAAGATAGTATTTACAGTGTAGGCATTGAGCAAGATTTTAAACTCGACGAAAAAAAAATTCCAATTGACGAGTACGACGTCAAGAATCCTAATATATAAATATTATTAGCGAAATAAGTGATATTAATTCTTATTTTTATGTTTGAAATCGATGGAACGGTCGATTCAAAATTAAAATATTTTTTATTTCCACATAAAAGTATTGTATGTTGGATGGTAACATAGAGTATTCCTGTATGGGTGGTAACTACTGTACGATCATTTTGATAACGGCCTTGTACACCTATTACACTATTAAACAGCTGACTTTATTGTGGGCGAAAATCTCATGTCACAGCACTCGACAATCGACATCGGCGATCTATGTTGTAGAAGCAAACTTGGTTCTTGATTGTTTTCTCGTGTTTTTCTAGAGTCCCAAGCTTTTGGACAGAAATTGATCAAAATTTGGTACGATGAACGCCCAACAAGCTCATAAGGAACATGTGTTGGCTGTGTCTAGAGATTTTATTTCACAGCCGAGGCTTAGTAAGTATATAATACGCTATACACAATATTATTAAAATATGACCGAACAAATTAGGGCGTGTCTGTATCAAAAAATTGAAAAATCTACATTTAAACAATATTGTACAATTTTCACTTACTTAAATCTCTATTAAATATTCAAATTAACCCCAGAGCAATCCGTTTTGTATATAGCACCTATAAAATATTAACAGTTGCAACTAAATTCTCAGATGATAGACAATGTGTGCTGTAAGTGAATCGTAAATACGTCAATTAAACATGTCATCTTTGATAATTAATTAGTTTTTCTGCTTGTGTTTATACTGAATTTAGAAACATTAATATACTGTACAACATTAACATGAGAAAATATTATTTCTAATGTTCAAATTTATTGATGGTGTATAATATTTGTATACAACCAATTATAAGCCTAGGTTATAGGTAGTATAGTCTTGACTTAAAGTTAAATTAAATATGTTTATGGTTTTAATTCTGAGTTTGTTTTATAACTGTTTATAATTATTTAAGTATTTTATTAAAACTGTCATTTTTAAAAAAAACAACAGACAGATTAATAAAGTAATCTTTAGTGGGCGTGGTTATTTATATTGATAATTTTTTTAATTTATATTATTTCAATTCTTTAGCATATAAAACTGTTTCTGGTGTAAATGGACCTTTGGTAATCTTGGATGATGTTAAATTTCCCAAGTATGCTGAAATTGTTCAATTGAGATTACATGATGGAACACTTCGATCTGGCAAAGTGCTTGAAGTGTCTGGTTCAAAAGCTGTGGTTCAGGTACATATAATATTTACTTAAAAATATTCAGTCTAGATCAAATTGATAGCAAAAATGTATGACTAGGTATTTGAAGGTACATCGGGTATTGATGCTAAGCATACCCTTTGTGAGTTTACGGGAGATATTTTACGTACACCAGTGTCTGAAGATATGTTGGGCCGTGTTTTCAATGGCAGTGGAAAACCAATCGATAAAGGACCTCCTATTTTGGCTGAAGATTATTTGGATATAGAAGGCCAACCTATTAATCCATACTCCAGAACATATCCTCAAGAAATGATTCAAACTGGTATTTCAGCTATTGATATCATGAACTCTATTGCTCGTGGACAAAAAATACCAATATTTTCAGCTGCTGGTTTACCACATAATGAGGTTTATATATATTTTATCGAGTACTTATTATTATTGAATACAATTTTACCACTTATATTTTTGATATATTATTTAGATTGCTGCTCAAATTTGTAGACAAGCTGGTCTTGTTAAACAACCTGGTAAATCTGTTCTTGATGACCATGAAGATAATTTTGCTATTGTATTTGCTGCTATGGGTGTTAACATGGAAACTGCCAGATTCTTTAAACAAGATTTTGAGGTAAAATTGTTAAATATTTCAATATACTTTTAAACTTGAGTAATGATAATTAAATTAATCTCAAAATTAGTATCCAAGAATGGCTTAAATCATTTATTACAAATGTTTTAAAATTAAGCAAGACATCAAAATGTATTTAGTCCTTAACAGTGTATTTTATTTATGATTTTTTTTTGAGATATCTAAATTTTATTGTATGCAAAATGTAAACTTTTCTATCTTTTCAAAACTGTTGAAATTTTTAAGAATCTAACCTTTAAGGAATTTAAACAATTTTAATAATATTTGATGAATATATGTATATTTATTTTTCTAGGAAAATGGCTCAATGGAAAATGTTTGTTTGTTCTTGAATTTAGCTAATGATCCTACAATAGAACGTATTATTACACCACGTCTTGCTTTAACGGCCGCTGAATTTTTAGCTTATCAGTGTGAAAAGCATGTCTTAGTTATTTTAACTGACATGAGTTCATATGCTGAAGCTTTGAGAGAAGTTTCTGCTGCTCGTGAAGAAGTACCTGGGCGTCGTGGTTTCCCTGGTTACATGTACACCGATTTAGCTACAATTTATGAACGGGCTGGGCGTGTGGAAGGAAGAAATGGTTCTATCACACAAATACCTATTTTAACCATGCCTAACGATGGTAACATGATAATTCATAACAATTTTTAAAGTTATAACTTATAATTTGTTTCTTAAATATTTAGATATTACTCATCCAATTCCTGATTTAACGGGATACATTACTGAAGGTCAAATATATGTTGATCGTCAATTGCATAATCGTCAAATATACCCACCAATAAATGTATTGCCATCTCTTAGTAGATTGATGAAATCTGCTATTGGTGAAGGAATGACTCGCAAAGATCATTCTGATGTATCAAATCAGTTGGTAAGATTAACACTGTTATACTCGTAGGTGTTTTGAATTAATTTTATTATGTTTCAATAAAATTATTTATAATATATATTATTTCTTTTTTAGTATGCTTGTTATGCAATTGGTAAGGATGTGCAAGCAATGAAAGCTGTTGTGGGAGAAGAGGCATTAACACCAGATGATCTTCTTTACCTTGAATTTTTAACTAAATTTGAAAAAAATTTCATCACTCAAGGTAAAAATTTGAACTACAAATAAATTTTATTGACAATTATGATATTAATATACCACTATTTTGTATATTAGGAAATTATGAAAATCGTACAGTATTTGAATCTTTGGACGTCGGATGGCAGTTATTACGTATTTTCCCTAAGGAAATGTTAAAAAGAGTTCCAGCATCTACGTTAGCTGAATTTTACCCAAGAGATTCCCGTCCAAAATAAACTTCTGTGTAAGTAAAAAATATGACTACTTTATGTTTTACAAATTTCTTTAATCACTAATAATTAATTTATATATTGTTGGCCTAATTTGTAAAGTACTAGATTCTAAAATATTAACATTTTCAAGAGAATCAATAATGTATTATACATTTTATTAACAATTATATGTCTTAAAATGATTATGCGACTAAATAGAATTGTATTTCTATTACTAAAAAGAAAAGGGAATGATACAATTTGTATTTTAAATAATTAATGCCAACAATATATGATCAACTGTGATATGGTGACTTCATTAATATTTACAAAAATTACAATGTGTTGCAGATGAATATTTTAACCGTAGATTATTCAAAATCTTCTATGTTCATTCTTCATCGGTTCACCTTGTACATTCCATTATGAATAAAAAAAAATATTACTGTATTATTTTTATATAGTAAAATAATGTAGAAAATAGTTCGATTCCCATTAAATTAAAATCATTTTAATATTTTAATAAGTAGTAATAGTATTTATTATTTTATTATAAAAATTATTGATAGATACAATATTATTGTCATATTTCAAATGGGAATGAATCCAAGTTTATTAGATTGACAGCATAATAATTTGTAAAGGAATGATGTTAATTTCGTTGAGGTATTTTACCTTTTTATTTTCGTTGTTGTGAAATTATTATATTCTATTGATTAAAATTGGTTTAAAAAATTATATTTTTGTTATTTGTAATTAATACTTTAATGTATTTTAGTGATTGGGACAGTAGACATGATAAATCTCTATTAATATAAGTTCTGGATTATATCTTTTAAAACTACTGTTTTTATTATATTTTAATTTAAAATTTTACTTGAGCCATAGTTTAAACTAAAAATTAAAAAGTACAAAACATATTTGTAGACCGTTATAATTTTCTATCTTGTAATTATTTTTTCTGACTTATAGAAACAATGTAATAAATAATTAACTATATAAAATACTAAATAATATATAATAAGATATAGTCAATCACATAATTTAAGAGTATCGTAAGCAATAGACAAAATTTATATTAATTTTTTTACTTTTGCATTACAGTTTAAGATAAAATGTCTGCCCATCCAATGACTAACCTATATTAAATAAATTATAAACTGGTAGACAAATTAAATTAACAGAGCTGCTGGTTTCCATTCAGTAAATTATTGTTAAAAAAAAAAAAAGTAATTTGAACTTAATCTGCTTTAAAAATGTTTATACTTTTGGTTTTTAAAAATTTTACTTTTTTATTTTTTACTTAACCTATTATTTAAAAATACATTTGAGATAAAGCTGACATTAATAGTTGATTACTTTTGATTGTTTAAAAAAAACTAAAAATTTTATTTACATAAAAAAAATGATTGGAATTATCAATTTATTTAAAAATATTTCTGGAAACACATTTACAAACTTATTGATGTGAATAGTTGTTAATTCAAATTTACTTTTCAAGACTATTCAATCATCATAATTAATAATCAAATATTTATCTATATTTTTTATATAAATCAAATATAAATAGTAACTTATAGTTCTAAACTCTTAATTATTTCATCCACTTTATAAAAAGCTTATTGTTTACATTTTCATTATTTCACTAAGGTTATAAAATAGTTACCAATTATCCATTTTGTAGAAAACGTAATTACTATTGTCTTGAAGTGGTCATCCTCATATATTTGTGTGAAATATCCTGTATTTTATTACATAGTACATTTATAATAAAATTTAAGAGGTAGTAGATACCGAGCTGTGTTAAGGAATTTGCTATCTTGGGGCAACAAAAAAAAAAAATTTATTATACCGAATAAAAATATAATGCAATTTAAAAACAATAGGTATATTATACATATAAAAAATTAGCAATCATCTCAGAATCTGACACCTGAGGCCACAGCACCCTATTGCTCCCAATTAAATATGACTGAATAGGTACCTATAGGTAGATATTATATTTGGAAAACAATTTTTGGGATAGTAATAAAAATTCTATAAGCATTGTGCAGAATCTGTATTGATTAAAAATGGATTGTCATTTTTTGAACTTGCCACTGACAGCAGTTTCGGCATGGCTGTAGCTATTAAGCTGCAAGAGCAATCGGAGCTTCCAATCTTGCTTGTGTCATGACACACCTCAGGACCTAAGTTTTATAAAATATACATAATAAAATTGTTTAGTTAACAATTGCAGGCAGCAATAAAATAAGAAAATTAATATAATAATTTATTTTTGTTATTTGTATAAATGAGTAAATTTATATACAAAATACTGTAAACTGAAATGTGTATAATTAGAATTTGTTATAACTTTGTTATAGCTGTTGTGAATATGACATATATATTCACGTTGCTGTTAAGTCCATTGTAATTTTTAGAAATATTATCAATCAGTGTTATACTGACAACGTAAAGGATCTCCTAATGACCTTCAATTGTAAAAGAAAATAAAATTGAAAACAGCAAATATGCCAAACTATTGGAATTTTTAATTATGATTTATTCTCAAAATTTCAACCTACAAACTAAATATATGGTCAAATCTTTAATAGGTAATTGCTCGACATTTGAAATTGTATTTTTATTAAATTAATAATTATTAACTTGATAATTATTCTAACACACCAAACCTAATATCTATTTATTTATGATAAAACATGATTATTTATTAAATTTATGCCAAAAATATAAATGTTTTGATAAAAAAAAATTAAGGATTTTATTCATTTAGATTTAATAATAATCAAAGAACAATTTCAAAATTCCAACAAACATATAATGAAAAATATATATACTTTCGGAAAAAAATATACCTAATGATGAATTAAGAAATATATAGCTTTTTCAATTTCAGATAAACAGTAATGAGTTACAATCTCTATATATTGAAAGACATTGATTAGCTCTTAAAATGTGCTCTGTTTTTGAGGCCAATAAAACATTGCCTAAGAATTCTCAGAGTAGTTTCGTTAGCTGGATTGGATGAACAAATTTCCTGCTTTTAATTATAACAGTTATTTGAACATCTTTACAATATGAAAAATGTTGAACAAAAATGATGAGACTATGAAAGTGATCAGTGGTACAAACAATAATCAGATAACCAAAGGAATTAAACGCGATATATGTAATACATCTGTTTATTGTAGTTATTTAATTTTACAAAAACCATCATGCCAATCAAATTTATATATTCTTTATAGGTTTATATTATTGTTGCCATCAACACAAACGACTTGCAAACAGTATTTTCTATGCTTAAATACATTAAAAATGTAGAACCAAATTTCGTTCACCAAATACCAATAATACTCAAAACCGTAGATGTTAATAAAAAAATATGTAGAAATTGATAGTTAGGAGTTGATTGAAACAATAGCAATTTCTTCAAATCATTTTAATAAAATTGCTCATTTAAGAAATATATGAGAAATGTAAGCAAATATATTTAATTGTCTATTATTTTATTATTTATATCAATATTTTGTTTTACGTCTGTAATATATAAATTTTTGTAAGAAAATCATTTTTATCATACTTGTACATTTTAATTTTAATATACAGCTACCGACTATTTTATTATTTAAATTCTGAACAGGGCGATTATATATTAATAATATGTGTATTAAGCTTTTTTTATTATATTTTTTTTACACGTTGAGTAGCAGAAAAAAATGTTTTGATTTTCAACTGTAATGGTAACTGATGGTTTAAGATTAAGTGTTAGCGAATTGGATCTAGTTTGTACTTTTAAAAAGTCTTTAGAAAATTCTCAGAAGTTTTTAAAAATGTCGGAAAAACCAAAAAACAATTAAGGAAAAATTGGAGTTTTTACGCACAACCAGTTTTTCACAAAATCGATTTTGTTTTTTTTTTTCAGTGTTACTAAAAAATAAATAACTTTAGACACCTACTAGACATTTTCACAAAATGTTTATATTATAATTTTTTGTACATGATAACATTTTCAAAATATTTTGAATTTTTTTAAACTATTAATACATTAATGACATTTATAAATTGCCAAAAAAATTTTTTTTTATTAATGTTTATAAAATTTGTTAGCTTAGCCAAAAAGTTTGGGAATTTTATACAAGGTTCCTCCTAAGTTTTTTAAAACCCAATTAAAAAATATCTTAAATATAAAGTCACAATATGTTTTTTATAAGCGTTTGAAGTTCATATTTTCAAGACATTCGATATACGATTTATAAATATTAACTATTTCTTATCGGACATAAGTATTTAATAGTGTAACCAAAAAATCATAAAAAATATATTCACATAGTTGATTTTTATAAACATTTTAATTTCAAATTTGTACGAAATTAGATATTTAAATAAAGAATAACAATGTTGGTTATTTCGTTGTAATTTAAAAATTGTTTTCGTGGGTGCTTAAAACTTAAAGTATATTATATTGAATACACTCGATGGCATTTTCAAATGCAATGTTTTATGCAGAAATTAATTCAATGTACTATATTATGAATAGGTAGTAAAATGAATTATTTTAATAGCAATAATATCATAAAATACACCTTGTTATGTATGTTGACAGACCGTTTTGCCCAGAATCGTTTTTCGTATACAATGATTTTATATCATTGAATTCAAATTTAATACATACATTATAGTGACCCACTAGACACCTACTATACAGTAGAGCGAAAACTACTTATTTTTATATATATTAAAACGAAATAAAAAATGCATTTAAAATTGATTATTTTTTTAATTTCATATATGCATTTTTTTTTTTTTTTTTTGTTGAAAAACATTCACAAACTTTTAAATTACAAATTAACTAACTAATACCTAACTTACAACTGTAATATATAAAAATGACTGGGGTAACATAAAATATTGAGAGTAACAAAAAATAGTTGAGCTATAAATAAAAAAAAAAAAAAAAAAAAAAAAAAAATAGTAACAATAAAATAAACTAAATAAACAAAACATGTTTCTAGCTCTAGAGGCGCACTTCTAGGATACATAACTACTTTAGTGCCTCACTGTCGCCTTCGTGGAGTCCTAATATACTCTTTATATTTTGTTAGGGAGCATACCTCAACAATGTGTTTGAAAAATGGTTTGAATCTATACACACTTACAAAGTGTTGTATCCAACATTTTCCATTTATGTAAAAGAAAATTACATTAGTTAATTAATAGGTAATTATAATATTTTAATAAATAGATTATGTTTTGATTGGTTTTCCAAGGCCTTTGTATTATTTTAAATATGATGCCCCTTAAAAAAATTCTCTTTAAATGGGAAGTTTTTTTTGATGTGCATGACCGTTACCGCTTTCCAGTAAACTACTATAACTATAATTATATCTAGTTGTAAAGGAAAAAAGTTTTAGAAAAATATTGGAGAATGGTAGTTGTCAAAAACATGATATAGTTTGCACAACAGTAGAGGAAATTCTATAGCGGAAAACGTTGGTTATAAAACCTAAAAAATAATTTTTTTTTTCGGGTACAGACTGCAAGGTAGTTGTCAGATTGATTTCAAAACCAAAATTATTATACTACTTTAATTTTTTGATCGACAGTATTTAATGTTTGGATTTATTTATAAATAATGGAGTGGGGATTAAAATACAATGTGGAAAGTGGTCATATGGAAACAATATAAAATGAAAATTCACTGTGTCAAGACGTGCTATGATAGATACTTATTATAATTGATAGTACAGCTGATAATTAACTAATCATAAGTTTATCCACGTTTAGATCTATAAATTAGAGTTTGATACTTGTTTAAAACGATTAAATTTACCATAATCAACAGCGTATGGCCTATATATTTCACTTCGTATAAACGGTTAATGGTTGTTATTAATTGTTTATTATTGTAATATTTGTAGGTATTTAAATAATTGTCGACCTTGGTCTTGATGGCTGGTAGTGCAACGGTCCAGATTAATACTTATTTTTTTTTTTATTTTAATAGAAAGTATTCAATTTCCATGTATCATGCGTACAATAAGCTATTAATATGATATAATATTTAATTTATACATAAAATAATGTCGCTTTAGTATTTTGTTTATATATTATTATATTCGATTATTTAAATACAAATAGTGGTCTGTGTACATTTTCTTTTAATACATTATCCACATTTGTGTATTATATTTGTTTTAACCACCAATAGCACTGGCGAAAATAGTGGCAGAGTCGTAGGGATCTTAGGGGCTGAGTCTTCCGCAAATATCGGCTGGTCCCCCTTAGTACAAAAGCTATATAGTAATCAATACTAATAATCTTTATATTTTGTGGTACTAATGTTGGGTCGCATAAACAGTAACTAAACATTTAACGAATCAATAGAGAGCTAATGGTTCCTTAACGTGATCTAGGGACCCATGATTGGTGCATCAAATTGTATTGAACCATTAAATTAATCATTTTTTTCATGCAACCCAGCATAAGCATGTTATATAACACAGAATATAAGATCTATGGTTTTAACAAGTCGACATAAAGCCATATTTTTTTAAAATGACAACATATATAATGTATATATAAAGAGTTATTGTAAGTACTTAACCAAATAAACTGTTAACCGTTCACAGCTCAACACAAATTATGAATCGCATGTGTAAAAATATTAAGTAAATATAAATTTATCAATAATATATCTATCTTAAATATTGTCGTATATCTCGTATGTCAACTTATTTTGTAGGAATAACGTGGATTAAAAAACTTGACTTTCAAGAAGTGCCCAGATCACGTGATCTAGATAGAAGTGCAGGTAATAATTATAGCAGTATAAGTACTGCCATTATATATATATATATATATATATATATATTGATATATTTTGTTGTTTTGAATGTATGATTAATGTTCTTTATTAAAATAATATCTTATTATTTTTTATGGGTAATATGTCGGTCAACTATAATCTAAAAAAAATATTTTAATTCCAAATATCTTAAAAAAAATAAATATAACTATAATCATTGACAGATTTGAGAGGTTGCATGCTCACCATTGGCAGTTATATATTATATTCATATAGTTTGTAAATTGTAATAAAATAAAATAAATAAGATTTTTTTATTAGACATTAACACAAAGTTATTATTCAACAGTTAAAGATAAAATAAAGACAATTGAGTTTATATAATAATATCGAATAGTGATTTAATTCCATATATGTTATTAGTAATAGTATAGTAACACCCAATAATTTATTAAAATAATATAAGTTAGTAATAATTATAACCATTAATCAGTAACTGCGTCATTTTTAATACACCACCTTCTAAAAACTCCTAGTTTTTCACTTTTATTTTATTATATATTTATAGCCTAAAAATTTTTGGATAAATTTATCGAACATTATGTTTCAATTGAAATTGTATTTTGTAATACAAACTAATAAACAAAAATTAAAAACCTACGAAAGAACCATTTTTAGGTGATAAAAATTTGATAAGCCTTAATCATATTTTAGATTCGAGCAGAGCAATAGAATGTATTGATTTTACAATGTTGTGTGTTTTTTTTTTAGGGAAGTAAAAGTGTTTGGATTTTCTTCATCAACTTCTTTTCTGGTAGGAAATTGAATCTAATTAAAAGTCAAAAGTACAAAATTCCCAATATTTTTTAAATGCACTGGGAAAAACAAAAAATTAAGGAAAAACAGGAATTTTTTTGTAAAACAAATTTTTAACAACATTTATTTTTATTTTTAATGAAATAAAAAAAATAATTACCATAAATACATAAAATTTTCACCAAATATTTATATAAACATTTTCTATACACCATTTTTAAAATATTTTGACTTTTTTTTAAATTATTTATAAGCTTAATAAATTTTCGACTCTAGAAAGAAAAATTTTACTGGAAAGTCAAACTAATTTTCTATGAGTATTTGAAATTAGACATTGGATATTCACTAGTTTTCTCTGGGAACAGTTTTCTTATTTTGATGTAATTCAAAATGGAATAACCGTAAATATTTGAAAATTTTATCAAATATTTAGATTATCATTTCCTATACACCAAAAAAAAAAAAAAAATTAAAAATATTTTGAGAATTTTTAAGGAAATTTAAGGAAAAGAAATTTTTGTTTTTTTTTCTTGAAATATCAATAAAAAAAATTCGTTATGTCAAATTTTATGAAAATTTAATAAATAATTCCTCATAAATTATTAAAATAGCAAATTAAAAATAATAAAAATACACAAGTAGAATTTTTTTACAAGCTTTTATAATTTAAATTTTGACCGAAATTCATTATCGAACATTTTCAAATTGTTTTGTAGTTAAAAAATTATAAAATGTTCAGTTTTTATAACTAAGGGTTGAAAACTTAAAACAAAGTTTTTTGTAAGTGGTTTATAGTGTAACTTATAAAATGAAAAATATTAAAAAAAATAATTTTTTGTAGACATTCTAAGTTAAAATTTGGACATCGAAATATCGAACATTTTCAAATTATTTTGTGATTAAAAATTTATAATATGCTCAATTTTTATAACTAAGGATTGAAACTTCAAAACAAGATTTTTGTAAGTTGTTCTTAATGAAGTTTTAAAAATATTTAAGATACAAATGTACACTTTTTTTATAAGAATTTAAAGTTCAAATTTTGACCAAATTCATCAATCTCGAATGTTTGTAAATTATTTATTAGTTAAAAATGTATAAAATAATCAGTTTTTATAGCTAAGAATTGAAAATTTAAAACAAGGTTTTTCGTAAGTATTTAATAGTTTAACCAAATATTTAAAAAATATATTAAATTTTTTATAGACATTTTAAGTTCAGATTTGAACGAAATTAAATATTTAAATAAAGGATTACAATGTTATTTATTTTGTTGTAATTTAAAAATTGTTTTCGTGGGTGCTTGAAACTTTTAATGTATATTATGAATTTTTATACACTCAATGGTATTTTTAAATGCAATGATTTCTGTAAAAATTAATTCAACCTAGTGTATTATTAATAATAAAATGAATTATTTTAATAGTAATAATATTTTAAATACACTTAATTATGTAGGCTGATAGACCGTTGTCATTCAGAATCATATATCGTTAAATTGTTTATGGTATACAATGATTTATATCATTGAGTTGAAATTTAACACATCCATGAATGTGATCCATTTGACATATATTGTACAGCAGAGCGGTACTCACTTGCCAACTTTTTTTATTTTTATTTTTTTATAAATGCCGATACAATTTTTTTTGTTAGATCAAAAAGCTTAAAAATGTAATACAACTATATAAGGTTCTTAGTAAGTTTTTAAAATAGGAATTGAGAAGTATTAAAAATACTCAGGCACAATTCTTTTTTACAAACATTTGAAGTTTCAATTTTGACAAAATTAGTAAATATCACGAAAATGTAGAAATTATTTTGTAATTAAAAATTTATAAAATTGACTAATATTTATAGCTTAGAATTGAAATTTAATTCAAGATTTCTTATAAGTAACTAGTTAATGTGGCAAATAAAAAAATCTAAAATATTTATTAACTCAGTTTCTTTTTACAGACATTTTAAGTTCAAATTTGGTTTTAATTAGATATTTAAACAAAGAATAACGATGTTAGTTATTTCGTTGTAATTCGAAAACATAATTAATTTTATAAATGTTACGTATATTAGAAATTTTGATTTACGCAATGACATTTTCAAAATATTTAGTTTAATTTTAAGCTATTATTACCTATTTATAGTATTTTATACCAAAAACTTATTCACACTGTTCTTCGGTAAAGGTGATATTGACTCAAAAGTTAATAACATTCATATTAATAATATATCATATAAATATACACTATTATTATAATTAAATATTAATTAATATAATAAATGCAATGTTTTTGGCAAAAATTTTATCAATTTATGTTCGTAATGCCGTAATAAAATTGTATTTATATAGTAAAAGAAGTTACTAGTTACTATAATTAATAATCTTGAAATAAAAAGGTACATTGTGAAATATATTTGATATACATAAGCTGACTACCATTTTCGCTCAAAATCTTTTTGGTGTTAATGATATATTATTGAATTCAAATTCAACACATTCATTACACTGGCCCATTCGATATCGTCCATACAGCAGAATGGAACTCACTTGCCCACCTTTGATTCTTAATTTTTTTTTTTATTTTTTCTATGTTTTTAAAAACCACTGTGCATTTTATACTTTTGACTTCCTAAAGTACCAACTAGATTCACTTTCCTAACAAAAAAATTTCCGAAATAGAAAATCAAAGCATTTTTACTGCTTCAAAAGATCATGACAGACATACAAAAAAACATAAGTAATTGTAAAATCAATACATTCATTTCTCCGCTCAAAATTTTTTTTGTATACAATGTTAATCATTGAATTTATATTTAAGTATAGGTATATTATACATACATTGCAGTGACCCACTCGACATCTACGATCTATTGTGCAGCAGAGGGGACCCATATTTTTAAAAAACATTCCTATACTTTGACATTAAAATTACCTAGCTATTAAATATACCAATATACTTACTTGCCTATCTACTAAATAGCTAAATATGTTATTAAAATGTATTTAAAATAGTTTCATTCAAATATGCATATCTTAAATTCATCGTGGCATTCTTAGTAGCTGTTAACCATTAGTGTTATTTGCTGGTTAACCAGGAATATTAGTATGACACTATGACGCATATATTGACAGACGACAGTTGACACTTGACATTTGACTTAACTGAAGGGATCTTTTAAATCAGTCTCGAACGTAATTTACAATAGTCCATGTATAATATTATTGACTATTATAATTTGTAATAATGACTAACGTTTCCAACTCTCAAGTGTTCAATTACTAATAAGTAGGGCTGGGATTTCGATAAACTTTGCATTGTTTTCCAAAAATAGATATGCAATGCTCGTTTTAAACAATTATGTTCCATGTATTTTTGAATCATAATAAAAAATTTTTATAATGCATTTTTTAACAATTATCAACTTTAAGGTCATTTTACTTTCTTGATTTTTAATCAAGTAAGTATGATAATTTAAATAAAAAAAGTTTGAATTTTAAAAACTTCAAGAATTTGTGTTATATAGGAAAATAATAAAAATGTAATTCAGTAATAATGAGTAGGTAGGTAATTAAGCTAAAAAAAATAAAAAATAATTAATAATTAATTTAACATTAATATAAAATATTAATGAAAAAGATCCCATCACACCTAAGCGGCGTATAATGATTTGAATCCACAAAAACATTGGCGTGAACAGAACTAAAATTTCTATGTTTTTAACTTTTTTCCTAAACTATGATAGCTAGAAAGTTGGTTGATAGCTCATTAAAAAAGGGATATTAATTAGATACAAAATGTGAAATGAAACAAAATTTTTAAAAAAAATTATTTAATTTTCACCGTTAAAAAATAATTATTTTTCGTTAGATTTTCATTTAGCGGAGTAGATTTCCGAAACTGGAGAACAGAAACAGATTTTGTTGTTTGGTGTCTTATTAGATTCACATTGGATAGGAGAAGTGCAATTAAGATTTTCAGAACTTTATCTTCAATCGTTAATACACTATAAAGCTTTAAAGCTGTGAAACATCAAAAAAACGGACAATAAAATGTGTTTTAATTTTTTTTAAAGTTCTGTAGTGAATTAACTATTAAAGATAGAGTTTGAAGAATTTTCACTGCGTTTCACCTAGCCAATGTGAATCTAACAAAACCCTAAATAACAAAATCCGCTTTCCGGTTTCGGAGATCTATTTCACTAAATGAAAATGAAAATGATTTTTTTTTTGTGGGGCTGTTCATACCGACGTTTTTATGGATTCAAATTGTTGTACCGCTTGTGGTATCGGATTTCTCTCATATATTTAAGCTAGTTTAATTACCCACCTACTCATTATTATTGAGTTACATTTTTATTATTTTTCTATTATCAAGTTATCAAGTTCAATAAATAGGTAATTTAATAAATAAAACAAGCAAAATTACTTTAACACCTTTTAGATTCAAACCAGTTATATTCAATCTACTATATTCTATTATAATCTAATATCTTCTGAATAAATTAATTTGCAGTTAATAATTTCCTTAAAGTACAATTTTGGTTTAATCATATATTGTAATAAAATACATACATATTACATACAGTTAATACATTTCTAAAAATTAAAAATCAAGAAAGTTTACATTCAGATCTCCAACTTGGCAAGCATTTTTTTTAAAGCATTTAAAACATTTAATACTATTTTTTTATTTTTAAAATCTTATTTTAAGATTTTTGCTTTAAAAAGTAATTTTGTTACATATACTAACAAGGATTTCACCTAATCGATACTTTTCGAACAAATCCGCGCGATATAAAAATTGAAATTAAGAGCAGCAACGGAAAATTAAATGAGAATAATTCTTTTTTCTAATTTCAGAAGACTACGTTTAGAAAATTCTAAACTAGCAATACTGCAAACATTTTTATTAAATGCAATTAAAAAAACGTTTTGGTTCAAAATTAGTTTAAAATAATAATGCCGTCATATTTTATATGACGTGCATTATTTAAATTTATTATTACATAAAAGTATTTTTTGATTTTTCAGGGCATTACATTCCTAGCCCTACCAATAAGTAATATTGTAATAACTATAATAATAACACAACTACAGTTTAAACTGGCCGAATTGGGTACGATCAAAACACAAAAATTGTAAATGTATAATAATATTATAACAAACCATATTTTAACCATAGGTAAATTTATAAATCATAATAGGTACATATTATATATAACGTTTTAAATTTATATGGAATCATTGTGGGTCAATGGCCAACCATTGGACTGCCCGCCAGCGGGTCAAACTCTATTCGATGTTTAGTTGCCACTGCACATTACTGGCACAGAATAAATGAAATACCTATATTACAGTATAATTTAATCTATGATACTGTCCAGTGGGTGGCCATAACTGCCCACTCACTAGTCGCAGGGTGCCGACGTGCGTGGGTCCGTGATTCTTTAATCAAACTATGGCTTTAAGTAGGAACGCGACGTCGTTAGTTCATGGAATAATCAAAAATTTATTTGGAACCCGAACCGTGGTTTATTTACAAATTAACCTAAACACGTGAAGAAGGTGCCATTTCGGCATTTCAACATTTTTTTTTTATCTCCCACTCCGCTTTGAGTTTTGAGATTTAAATTCTATCAAATAAACGTCATTGTGAAGTTCAAACTCTAATTTATTAGTCTTAAGTAAATACAATGTAGTAATCGATATGTATTACATTTTGTTTTCAAGTACTTGTTACATTTCTACATTATAATAAATCTGTTCTAATCTCGTCTCAGTTCACTAACGACAGTTTAGTGACTAGGTATACACTGAAGTCTGAATTATTGTTCATTATTTTTCTTATAAGGTAAAACATTTATTTTTTACAACAATATGAACATTTATTAATCTTTATGTACAATTAATTTTAACAGGAACACAGAAAATATTTTAAAATGAGTTTAAGAGCAAATACTAATGATCAACGGTTAAAAACCGGTGGAGAAGATCACTTACTTTTGCAAGAAAATGTAGTAAAAAATGGCAATACTTTACTATCCATGAATTCAACCATGAATTCAAAAGGTTAATATGATTTTTATAGTTACTTATTTGTATGTTTTTGTATTCTAATGCATTTTTTTATAGTTATATTATAAAGAAGAAAATTACTATAATTAAAACAGTTATAAAATTCATATTTTATTACAGTAGTTAATAATTAAGGCTCAGAAGTAGTAGGATAGTTTTGTGTATGCTTCATAGTTTCTATCAGGAATGGTATCATATTTTATCCACGGGGTCAGTACAAAATAACCCAATGTGTATTGTATTAAAAATATTTTTATTGCAGAACAGTGGGCCGATTGGGTCTCAGTCTGCTCTGGTTCCTATTTATAGCAGATAAGATTGAAAATTCCTTTCATATGCATATAATTTAAAATATGAATATTCAGATTGTTTTTTTAATTAAAAGCTAAAGAGGTAATGATTGCTTACTTAATAAATAAATAAATAAAAAAGTTTTAGATTGTCAAGATTGTAATATGCGGGTAACATAAACAGTTTAACTGTCACTAGCAATCAATTATCTGAAGTTTTTAATTTTTTGTTTTTATTCCATATAATGCATAGTGTAAATATAGCTATATAAAGGTTTGAAAGATAATGGAAACTATATCTTATGATATAGATTAATGATTTGAAACTTTTAGACTAATATTTATCCAATAACATTTATAATTTGTAAAACCATTTTTAATTACTATTATCCTTAGTATAAAGTATAAAAATTTCTATAATTGAGAAACTACTTATTCAAATTTTGAATTAGGTACATTTTTGGAATATTTAACAATTTTTTCACGAATAATTTGCCTTTTTTAGCTTTTATAATTTCTGAGTTCAAATAATAATTATTGAGCAATTAATATTGTTTTACCATTATTTTACAAGCATTTATATATATTGACAACTAGTTTATCATTCAAAAAAGTAGTATAAAACAATAAATATAACTTTTACATTTCAAAATTGGTAAAGCACATACCTTTTTGTTGTACTAGTATATTATTAGTTAGGTGTATATTTAGTAAATATATTAAATATTAATTATAGTAGAGTACTAACTTATTAAGATGAATTTATGATTTTTATATTCTTATACTGCGATTGAACTGTATGCATTGATGCTTGTTTCTGAATTAATGGCAGATCACCTGAGAATTTAAACAGGAATATAAACATAGTCTTAACACTTTATTGCGTAATTCAGTGGCATCATTTTTTTGGGGGAGGAAGAAGACACTTGCTCATCTGAAATTTTTAGGGGGGGGGGGCAGAAGTTTAATTTTGGCCCCCACAGATATGCCAACAGTGTGCCTTTTTATTAATGAATTCTATGTACATGATATTACAACTTGCTACTGTCAGTTTATTTCTAAACCATAAAATACATTTTAAGAACTGTATAATAGCAAGAATTTAGGTATACTTAGAATAAAAATATATTTAGGTGAATAAATTATTTTTTGTTCCCTCCTTCCTACTAGTATATTATCCAATTATGCCATTAGTGCAATTATTGAGATAATAAAGTTATTTAATGTTAAAATCTCTAAAATATTTAAAAAATGTAAACTTACCTAATTTCTATGTCTAGGCTAATTTACATATTCTTGTTTTCTTTTTAAGATTTTAATTATTAAGTATCATGTGTATATCACTGAACATATTTATTAGATAAAGGGTATTAAGTTTAATATTCAAACATGTAAATTACAAAATGTATTTATCAATTTTATAAAAAAAACTAATTATGTGACTTATGATATGTTTTGAAGGTAAAAAATATAGAGATAAGGAAAAACTATTAAATTCTTTATGATAGCAGATAATGCAAGTATTTAATTTGACAATTATTTATTTGAAAATGTGCTAGCTTTATCACGTTCACCACCACGTATCAAATTGTGTATCCTTTTAGAAAACAAGAAAATAAAATTTATTTTAAGTAAAACGTGATCTAGTGGAGCTATTCAAAAATCAACTATACCATTTGATAAAGAAAAATGTTAAATAAAACCGTACAATTTGTATGGTTGTTAAAAAAAACACGTATCAGGATATTCTATTTACTAATAGATTGCATGTCAACTGTAGTTGACATGCGGTCGTGAACATATAAAATTATATTGGTTAATGTGTGCAGTACTTAAACATATACTTTGTAAACATATTAATGTTAGGTACATGGTCGGATTTAAACTTTAAGGGGCCTGGGGCAAAGAAGATTTTGTAACCCCTAGGTGGTTCATAATAAAAATTGCATACTATTACTTTTTTAGAAAATATATTTTTTGTTTTAATTATAAATAAATAATTTAGTAATTTAATTATTATGTTTTATAATTTTATCAATTTGTACAGTAATGTATTATTTATAAATGTAGTTATTTGCATATTTATATAAAATAATCAAAGACTAAAAAATGTTTGATTAAAAAGAATATAAACATAAAATATATTATATCAAGATTTAAAAAACTGTTCTTTACTTGATTATTTTCTCTACAAAGTCATCTATAATATCATCAAATGACAAACAGTCTAATGCACCACTTTCAGTGCTCATAACTGATAAAAAATTTAAACAAACTTTATGCTTTGTAGTTTTCAATCAATTTTTTTTTTTATATAATTTTGAGTTTTGAAAATGTGCGTTCACTTCATGCTACTGCAAAATATAATTATGTACTTATATTATTTAAATTTTCTAAAATCACATTTTTATTTAAAACTTATCTTTTGTTTCTTAAATTTAGAACGGGAATCCATATTATAATTTTTTTATATTTTGGACCTAAAGGGTTCATAAAAAATTGAAGGCCTGAGTCATATGTCCTTAATGCTTCCTGTCAAATACAGCCCTGGTAATATGTTCAGACAATGTTTATTGATTGAACTTCCCAAATCTTAATAAAGTAATTATTGAGATTCTTACACAAACAATTTTAAATAATTTACTAGAAAAATATGTATCCATTTTTTAATAAAAAAATGTATCACATCTCTTGTTTTTGATTAATAAATTAGATTCCCCTTAAATGTCTGTATTAGTGATTATACTATAAAATTGTATAAGCTAGAAATTATAAACCACATGTAGAAACTGATAGACATGTAAATTTTTTTAAACAGTGCATTTTATTGCAGACTTATGTAAACTTGTGACTTATGTAATATTTCATAGTATGAATTAATAATTATGATTAGTGATGTAATAGTGTGTTCGTTTATGAAAAAAGTAATGGGATTACTTTATTATCATAACTTAATGTTTCAAAATTATTATTGGAAATGTATATACTTCAATGAATAATCATTTTTAAGATGACATACCCACACATTATATTAATCCTATCTTATTAATGCATAACACATACATTCAAAATAATTATTTTAAGAATTTTACTCAGTAATTTTTGGTATTACAGTTATCATATTTTAATGTTAAAGCAAATAAAATTAAAATATTTTATCATTATTGTATATTTTTTATACATACAGGCCACAAGGTGATTCATCAAGTATGCCATCCCTATTTTTTCATTTAATAATCAATTTTTTCAAATTCTGATTTTTGGAAGTTTTAAATTACTTAAAGACTATGAAGACCATATTTTCAATTTTTTGAGATTTTTTTGTACTACATAAAAAGTGCTTTGTGGATGTTCAAACTTCTATTTTTCAAATAAGAACTCCATTTTTACAGTAAATTATTAAACAGAAAAATTTTCTATCAAAATTAAACTTTAAATGAATAGTTTTTGAGTTATTTAACTTTGTGTACTTATGCCTAAGGATAATTGGTCCACAATAATGAGTTTGAAAGATATAGGGGCTACAAGAATTTCAAAATTTGTATTAATAAATACTAATTCTAATATTTCATATATTTTTTATTTTTGTAATATCATTTTTAAGGACTATTGTATGTTTGGTATAAACATTTTAATAACTGAAAAACTCATTTGAATTTTAAATTAAGTACTCAAAAAATATGTAAAAAATATATATACTGAATAATTTATAATAACAAAGGTAAGTTCTAGTTTAAAAAACAGAAGTTTATATCGCCATAGGAGATTACAAGACACACTCCTTAAATAGTACAACAAATCTCAAGAATCTAAAAATATAGTCTTAAAATATATTTAAAAATTCCAAAAATCAGAATTTGAATAAATAAATTATTAAATGAAAAAAAGAGATATTCATGCTTGGTGAATCTCCCTGTATATATTATATGATTCATATAGTTCTTTTAAAAAACACTCAACTACCAGTTTTAACCTATTTTGCATTATTAGAATACCAGATACAATGGTCAGCACTCAGCAATTTATGACTATACTACATACATTAATAAGGAAAATGTAAATAAACTCAATGTTACAGTTTTACAAATCGGAAACTTTTAAGGAACCTTGTATTATTCAATTTTTAAGCATTTTGACCCAGTGAAAAAATCAACATTTTTAGAACAAAAACTAAACATTTTCAGATTTTAAATGTCTATTTATAGCTAAAAAATTATTTTTAAAATTTGTTGTGTACAAAAACTGCTTATATTAAAATTTGATGAAAATTTCTATATAGTATTACGGTTTTTTGTATTCGAATTACACCAAAAAAAATATCTATCAATTTCATATAAACTGCAAGTTTTGTGTAAAAATCTTATAAATCCTTAATTTTTTTTTCTCCAATTATTAAGAAAAGTATTAGATATTTTTAATTTTGATCCCCAAAGTACTAACTAAAATCGATTTTTCTAACTCCCAAAATTGAAAATAGAATTTTTTTTCACAATTTGTGTATATATAAAAAAATAATACACATCATCGTAAAATCAATAAATTCAATTGCTGCACTCAGTATCTTAAATGTTGTTTAATATAATACTAAATGTTATCCTCAAGGTAGTGAAAGTTATTAATATTTAGTATGAGTCTAGAATTATTATTTTAAAAATATTAATTCTTTTTAAACTATTAATTACACTTTTACATTCTTGTAGTTTATAATGATTGTGAGGGGGTGTGTGGTTAAGGACACCTATCTTTTCATATTTATAACTGGGTGAGTATCTCAAGTATAAAATCGCCCCTCTTATTAAATTTTAGTTAGGTACCATTAGTAAGAGATATATAATATTTTAGGTATAATATAAATTTGTTTGGTGAAGCAGTAAAATTAAATAACTACTTAGTTTAACTGTGCATATTTCGTTTTATTCTAAAAAAAAATGTATATATATTCGAAAAGTTTGAGCATTTTCAACAGCTTATATAAACATGGTTAGAGAAATAATCTATTAATACTAGGAAATAAAATTAAGTTAAACATTTAAATCGCCATATAAACAGAAAAAATAAAAAAGACTTAATATATTGAGTTATAGATTATGATATGTTAGACAAAGTAAACTTAACTATAATCAATAAACTAAGTACATAATGAAATAAAGTAAGATAATTAATATTATTAAGTGGATAAAATATTTGACAAATTACATAAAGTAGTGTTAAATATATCTACATAAAGAATTGAATTTCCCACAGTCATAAGAACATTTACCAGGATGTAAACATGTATTATTTATTTATTGATGAAGATTAAAATAAGAATTTATTTCTTGAACATGATTGATTTGACCTAAAATTCAAATGCTCAAGAAGTTCAGGACAGTTGATAATATTATGTAATAATTTATAAAAAAATGTACAGTTTTACAAATTTATTCTTTTATCTAAAGACATTATCTTAAAAAAACTATAGGGGATATCATATCTTGAATGAGAAACTCTTTCAAAATGGCATTTATATGATAAATATCTTAGAAAATTATTTTGGACAGAGGATAGGCTTTCATTTTGTGTAATATTATCAGTGTGCCAAATTAAGGCAAAATAGTAAAAATGAGACCGCACTAGTGAAAAGTATAAAGTTTTAAGTGTTGATTCATCGTTAAAATCTTTATACATGTGTTTTAAAAATCCTAATTTCATAAATACTTTATTACTAATATAATTAATATGATGATTGAATGAAAGATTTGAATCAAATAAAACACTCAAATCTTTTATAACATTTCTACGTAGTACATTTAAATTATTTAACTTATAATTGAAAACTAACATATTTTTTTTTAAAGAAAGGAGATAATGGCACATTTTTCTATATTAAGTGGCATATCATTATCATTACACCAATGATGTAAATTAGTTAAATCCTCTTAAGGTTTTATTGCATCATCAAAGCATTTAATTTTTTTATAAATTTTATATTTTATCCGCAAATAAGAAGCATTGTGAATTTTTTATGTATTTTTGTATATTGTTAATGAAAATAGAAAAAGATAGTGGTGACCAGTGGTCACCTTGTGGGATACCAGATGATATATTTATTTGATTAGAAATATGATTTTCATATTTTACTGTTTGGACTTTGTTGGTTAAGATTTGAACCATGAAAGTAATGGCTCATTAAAATCAAATGATTATAAGGCCAAGGTTGATCTTATAATTTTAGCTGTATATTTTAGATGATGGTAGAGAAAAAGTCATATTTTCTAAAATAAAATTGTCTATAAATGAGAAAAAAATGTACTGTAGTATACAGTTATCAGTTATCATATAACAAAATATTATTTGCAAAGCATTTTAATGACGATGCTTTGGAACACTTCTACTGTATGTGGTTCTGGCAAATTTTTTTCATGTACAATAAACCTTCAAACATAATTTTCATGTTGCTTTAACCTTAAAATTTCCATTTAACCCATTTTAGGGAATTGTCGGTAATTTCGCAAGGATACTTACGTTAATAGCTATTTCGAACATTAAAAAGTGCATTAATTCCCGAATCCTAATCATTAACTAAGAAAAATATTTAGTATTTTTCATTTTAATTTCATTAAATAATTTATAAGAATTAGTAATTAGTAATTATTTTTTATAAAGTATCTACTGACTGATTAGTATATGTTTATCTACGGACTATAATTAATTCATAGCTAAATTGTTAGGTATGTTGTTTTAAAATTAAAACATAAAATCATGTTTAAATATTGTTTTAAAATGTAAGCCATTCCAAGAGTAAGTATTTATTAATTTATATCTCACTACTTTTATATTTTGTGAACGTGATTTTTAGTCAATTTTGAATCATACAAATGTGTTACTAGTTGATTAAATCGGGTCGTCTACATTTTTAAAATAAAACATGTTTTATTAGCAAAATTATCAGAGCCAAATTTGCAATCTTACTTTTTATTACCTACCTGAGTTTTACAAAAAAATTGATACCGTCCTGATTACTGAATTATATAAATGTGTATGTGCTATAAATAATTATAATATATAAATAATTAATTTGAAAATCCTACTGAATTTTAAACTATTGTAATATTTACAATATTTTCCTACTAATGTATCGTAAATATTCATCAATACATGTATTTTGTATTATTCAAACAGTTATCAATCATAAATAAACTATTATAAAATACAAATGTATTACTTTACAAGTCGATAGGTATTTTCTATAAATTGTAGAACCAGTTTTATAGTAGGTATTTGTTTAAAGTTCGATTTTTTTTTTGATTCAACCTACAACTTGCAAGTCATTTTGGAGTAAGTAAATACTAAATAGCTAAATACGAATTCAACAATGACCGTAGGCACAATATATTATAATATGTTTTATAAATAATACAAAAAGTATTAAATAAAATAAAATATTAATGAATAAAATGTATGTTAATGTATTAATGTATGTTATTAATTATATTAAGACATTTTGAAAATATATTTTTCCATATGCAACATTGAAATCCCTGAACACAGTCCGATAGAATAAAAGTCCGAAATTTAAAAATTATTGTTTGTAAGTGACTATTAAGTTGGTTTACTTAATCTTTACTTACCTTTCAGTAACAGTAATCCAACGTTCATGAATATTGCCCGTCCACTTTACTCAGTCCACTCCAAAGGATTAATGAATAATTAGCAAATAATAGCAAATTAGTTTTCAAAATTAGCAATCTACTTTTACATTTTATTTGATTCGTTTTCAATTAGGTGGGCCAATTTTAGATAGCCTACTCATTTTATCCGATCCACTCCAAATATGTATGAGTAATGAGTATCAATAATATTGTCATTGTGCTTGATTCTATTTTTCAACGTCTCCCCGACTTAGTGTTGTTTCACACTTTGCAACTAATCATTAGCTTTCATAAAATGTCGATTTCGAAGTTCTAAATCAAAACGGTTGTGCCAATCGTTTCACACATTTGGTAAGACCATTCAACAATATGGGTGCTAATTCGAAAAATTAAACTTGTGATTGAAGTCGATTGGACAAAAATAGCATCAAGTGGCACAGACAAATAATAAAAAAATTTAAATAAATCGGGCTTCGGGCAGGGTTCCAAACATTATGTGAACATAATAACTCCGAGTTAAGTGTTGGAAGTGTTTTTAACTCAAGTGGGAAATAATATCAGGGCACGGCCAAGGTCATAGGTTAAAGATAATTTTTTATTTTGAATTCAATTTGCAAATAATTGATATATTTAATGTAATGTATTAACTGTTTGTTTGCTAAATAATAAATAAATAATATTTATTTTAAGCATTATTTGGCGTGTAATGCTTAATTTTTACTATATATATATAATTAATAATTAATAAAAATGTACTGAACTTTTTATTCCATTGGACTTTTTTTGCTGGAGTTTTAGGTAGAATACCGCGACATCGGGTCCATTAAAATTTAAAATGTTCATTGATGTTTAATATAATGACACATTGATACAAGTCAATATTATTTTAAAATTAAAACATTTGCGAGACCATATCGTGATGACTGTTATAAAAACGTGTAAACCAAAATTCCAGAAGATTTTTGTCACGTAATTTATACGTCTTTACAGTATAGGTATGTGGTGTGTTTATCTACCGCAATCCATAATACGATTACTCTGATATATAATTACTCTGATATTAGAATAATGGAATTTAAGTGTATTTCAGTAATTGATACATCAAGGTTTTTCGGTATTGTACGGATTGTTATATTTAATATTTATTACAAATGTTCTTCGAAAAAATCTGTGTATCAAAAAAAAAAAAAAATAATAATAAGGTATACCACGATATATGCCGGTTTTTTTTTAGCCGCCAAGTCGACGGTTAATTTTGTTGGTAATACAGTTTCGGTGTGCACAATTATATTATGCTCTTTCAATAATACAGGAATTATTTAAAATAATTTAATTACATTTTAACCATAGGAGTATAGAACATGTAATATGTTAAATGTATTGGCTTACTATTTAGTATTTACAGCTACTATCTAATTCAACCGATTACGTGTATTTTTTGACAATTGTGTTAATTTAAACACTTGCCTAGCTATCTATTTTTTCAGTACACGTTACCCGCATTAAATGTTATAAACACGTGTGTTTCGTTACAAGTACAAAATAAATATTTTTTTTTTATCTTGATGGAAAAAGAAACCGGATTCGTCATTTAATCATTATTAATATTCGAGGTTGATAATGCAGTTTCTATGTTACCTTCTTATTTAGAATTCCAGTCATAATCAAGGTTGACAATAGTTAACTACACTAAATTGTCTGAATTACATTTTACTAAGACCATACCAACTTTTTCTTTTTTCTTTTTTTTTGTCAATCAAGCTGATATTTCTATCTTTTATGCTCTTCTGTTCGTTTAAAAATAAGATAAGGTATTTAGGTACGTAAATAATTATATTTTTTATTTATATTTACCTTTTGTTAATTATATTCTAAATTCCTATATTTGTTTTGTTAGTGATATTTTAAAAATAAATATATACAGGTTACAACATTTATTGCTAATGGAATTATAAGGTGTTAGGTGACAATCATTATACTTTACTGCTTTCTACGTGTTGGATGTGTCTGTGTGTTAATAACCAAAAAATATATAATACTATTTATCTATAAAATAAATCCATGTGTTTTTTGTTAAATGTTTTAAATAAAATTTGTCTACATTTTTCTAAAATATATAGAAGTGAGTAATATTTATAAATGTTTTTTAATTAAACTAGTATAATATATAAAATAATATATCCATTATGCCCTAATGATAATGGCATTTATAACATATTTTATAGTCCTACTTTATTCTTGACGTAATTAAAACATAGTTATACTTATTATAATATAGGCTGATCAATTTAATGTAAGATACTCCTTTTTTAAAAAATATTAAGGTTTTTTTTTGGAAACATTTTTCTAAAAAAATTATATTTTTTATTTTATTTTACTTTTTTTGATAACATACATTTTCAATTTCATATTCCTAAGCAACTCATTATTTACCATATTTTTATTTTTAAAAATAATATACAATCTGTATCAGTTCACACAATAAGAATATAGACTAAGAATAGAATATATAATTTTTATGAAAGAAGCCAGTGGTGACACTTTCAACTTGATACAAATACACACGTAAATTACGTAAGAAATCTCGACACTACTTACACTTTAGTCGCCTTGAAAGATTATCCGGTGTAGAGCAGTGGCTAAGAGAAAATTTGTATATGAAGTTTGCCTGCCGTGAAATCTTTTATTATAATACTTGGTTTCAATTGGCGTATTTCAATAAAAATCGAATTTTGGACATTAAATTAGTTTATTGGTTATAACTATAAGTTTATAACTGATCTTACCTTAAGTATTTTAAGTGAAGGTGAGCAGAGTCTTATTATATTTATATTAATTACCTAAATTTATTATAAGTTATAACAATAATAAATAAATATTTAAAATCTTAGTTAAATTTAATTAAAAGGTGTAATTATTTATTACAAATTTACAAGTAAACTATTTTGTTTCAGTTCGTAGTATATTATATTAAATCGTATAAAAATGATTATTATTATTTGAAACAAATTATGAAGTTTTTTTGAGTACTTAATATTATTATAAATTGAGGGTTAGTATGCTTTTATAATTTTGAACAAAAATTTTATGACTTATTGCTAGTTTATTGTTGTCTGTTACTCATTTGGATTCTTAACATTGAATTTATTTACATTTTCCCTATAAACGTATGTTATATACTTGTATTTTACTGAATATTGTGTGTTGATATTCAAAACAATAGGATGTTAAAACTGGTGGTTGAATGTTTTTAAAAGAACTATATAACTGTACATCTATAGTCTGTACATATGAAGTATGGTGCATAATTTGGTTAATGAAATATATGACAAAAAATATTTTTAAATGTGTTGATATGAATGCTTTTTGCACACGAAATCATCATAGGCGATTCCGACAATACATTAATAATTTATAATTAAACAATATGAAATATAACCAGACTATTCTGTTCAACCACCAACACACCCACCTACTATCATATAATAGGGGGACAACCGTACTTCCCGAGGAGTAGGTCGGCGCCACTTATCCAATTATCAAAACTTAATATATTTTAATATTACTCTTTATTTGTATGAGCAATATAAATTAGGAGTTTCGTCGTGATAGTAATTTTCTCATAAAATTATTTTATTCTATATTATGTAATAATAATGAAAATTGATACTCGTATATTTATTTATCAATTATGAGCTACGCATTTATAAATTATAAATTATATTATTTTCTTTTTGTAAGTTAGTAATATAATTACGTATTTTTAAAGGAGATGGAAGATTAATAATTAATTAAATTATATGTTATTAACGCTTGCATTAATATTTAATATATATATATAATTTTTTTTATATGAATTTACGCTATTTGTCTTTTGTACATACTGTAGTATGCAAATGAAATATAACAAATTAATAAGTAATATATGATAACATTATTAATTATTACAAACAAAAATTGATGTGGTCTTGGTAGGAGTGATTAATTGTTATTGGCTATGGACATCATTATATATATTAACAAACAAATGCCACCTATTACATATAAACCAATAAATTTATGATCGAATTAGTTCAGTTTCATTTGAAGCTGTAACAGCAGATACACGTGTAATCTGGAACTCTAATCTATTTTTTTTATAATAATAATCAGTCTCGGTTCAAGATAGTGTTGAATTTTATTTATTTATTTTTAAATTTAGTGTTTTTTTTTGTTTTTGTTTGTACTAGTGTTAATATTGTTTTTAAATTAAATTTTAAAAAAAATGTAAGTATATTATATAAAATTTAAGTTAATTATTAAAAGTAATTAATTTATACACTACTAGGTGATGATTCCTTTAAGGCTTTAACAGTAAACGCAAATCATTTGTCAACGTTTTTGAAAATATTATTTTTAAATTATTTAGTTATACCTAATAAAACATTTTTGAAGAAAAAAAATTCGATATCAATATTCTATTTTTTTAATTTTTGAATGACAAATATACATTGTTCCGAAGCAGGAAATGTTTATATCTATAAATCGAATGTCACATAAGTAACTATTTAGTTAAGTCTCTTAAGTATATATAATAATATATCAGTGGCGTACATAGATATTTTTAATTGGGAGGGAGGGGGGTACATTAAAAAAATATATAAACATCAAAATATGTTGTTTAACAAAGAACAATATCTAATTTCTTGGGTTTTTGTTCCAACTTGTCAATGACCTCTTCAGGAAGTTAAAGGCATATATTACCAACAACATAGTCTATCCATTTAATCTGTCCTTTGTAAATAATTATTTTAAAGCATACAATTTAATAAATACAGAATTAAAATATTTATGACAAAAAAACTGTTTACATTTTTCATAGTATTTCTCAAATATTTTTTTACTCTTTTTAAATTTGAAAATATAGGTACCGTTTTACCGATATTGCGATATAATACAGATCTGTAAATATTTGTCGATTATCGACCCTTATGTATGCGTTTGAACCATAGACCTTAAATTAGTATAAGCTTTAATTTAAACCAATAATTCCACTTATTTGTAATCAGTAATCTCTACAATAAAATACATTGCTTATATTATGGAATATAATTTCAAATATATGATGTCTATTAATAACTTCGGTGGTGATGGTCTTCCCACTGTACATACTGTTTTTGATACTCGATTGTCATGGTTCAGGTGGGGGGGGGGGTAAACACAGTGGATATGCCACCGTAATATTTTATGTATTTAAAGTTCAGATGCTGGAGTGGAGTGGAATGGTATCCTAGAAACCTAAATAATTTTATTTCATTATTCTACTCGTCAAAACTAAATATTTAAAGTTTTAACTAATTAACTATTTATTTTATAAATCAAAATTCTAATTAAAATATTCTGTTTAGGAATATTAAATTTAAAATGTATGTTATCATTCCAAAACTACATACCTTAATAATAGAAAACATAATTTTTGTCAAACGTCAATATTTATCAAAAATTGGGATAATGAGTTGTCCCAACTGTAATACATTAACACAAATTTATTACACACATTAATACAATAACACTGTATACATCCTACAATACAGTTTATATCCTATATACTAAAGTTGCCTATCGAACTATTCGAACTATTATTGTTATTGCAACAAATACAAATTGCATTTGTTAAAAATAATATTTCATAATTTGAAAGCATTGTTCTAAGAATTTAATATTATATTGCCAATATATTGATAAAAATATTTAGATGTCTGCAACAAGTTTTATCACGTTTTTTGTGCATTTGGTACTTTATAATATGAATGCGTTTTTTATGATTTGTAGAATGGGATTTGCACGTGTTTATTATTTAATCATAATCAAAGTTATCTAAATATCAAAATATCAAAATGTTTAAATAACCAGTATAATTTGATACTTAAAATAATATTTATACTTCTGGAGTTACTATATAGAAAACTCTGATTGCTTCTCCGAAAAATGCAAAGTAAATCAAAATCTTTTATTGTGCCATAAAATACTAGGCACAACAATTATTTCTAAATATTGTTTCTTAGCATGATAAACAATGACAAATTAATGTTAAAATTTTAAATAGCTTAACAAATTAAATACCAAGTTGTTTTGTAATTCTGTGTAGTAGATAAAATCCTTTAACTAGTCATTATTAATTACTAACTTCATTTCACACATTTTTCTAGTTTTTTTGATTATTTAAAAAAATAATAATCTAACATTTCGTTGGATTTTATTTTAATAATAAAATGAAAGTGTATTAAAGTTATCGTTGATGTAAAATGTGATCATTATTCGAATTTAATATGAGTGTTTAACAACGTGAAGCGCTGTGGTATTTTTGAAACTATGTAATTGAAAACCAGATTGACCCTTAATTGAATTCCACATTCCAAACAATATCCCTCCTCAATAAATTCTTTTAAAGTATGGTGACCTCCCACATATATATATATCTTAATACTCAGTTTTTGTTTGGTTATAATATTTTTGATTCAACACAATGCTTCTATAGTTGCGTTTTGTTTGATTCAGTGTTATTATTTTTTGTAAGTATAAACATTTTTTAATAACGGATTTATGTTTATAATTTAAAAATGCATTTAGCTTAAATATTATGATTTGGCAAAGACATAATATTATTTTATAATTGTTTCACATTTTAACAGTTGAAAAAGTAACACTACCAACACTAATTTACATATTTATTTTTCATAAGTATTCAGTTTTAATTTATAAAAAAAATTATAGGTTTAAACTAATAAAAACAAATAATTGTATAATCCTCTTTTTAAATAATTATATTCTTAGTGAGATACAACATAATAAATTATAATAATTATACATTTTGTTTTTTTAAGTTTGTGAATGCATTTCCAGGTAAGCTACTAAACTTTTGTGTCTTAATTGGATTAGTAACATGTTTCCTAACTTCATAATATCATTACATAACATAACATTTAAATATCAAATTCACAAAATGGCCTATAGGTTGTTACTTGTGATAATTCTTGTTTATTACTTTGAAAAATAAAAGTAAATTAATAAATTATTTTAAATGATTATAAAGCCTAAACGATTTATGAAATACATACAAAAATAAACATATTTTGGAGATTACTTTGTTATTTTAATACTGTAATATATATTTATCATCTTATTTTATTTTATTACATTAAGGTAAATACCTAATTACATTATAATGTATAGCATATAGTTGATAAAAAAATTTTTTTAAGATCCATATATTTTATTTCTGTTAATTATTTAATTATCTCGTTTGTTCTTTTTAGTTATGTAAATTGTACTTTATTTTTTTTTTTAGTGCAACCAGCTAAACATAATTCATTTACAAGTGTTGCTTCTGAGCAAGTACCAGTACGTTTGACTCCTGCTTGGGAAGAAAATAATTTACCAAACGACGAACTTAACTTTAAAACATTCAGTATGGATGATGCTGTATTAGAGACTGATCCTCCCAAAGACAGGCAAGTTAAAATTTATATATTTTTTTATATTTCAAGTATTTTTATATGTGTGAAATATCTATTTACATTGTGAATGATACATAATTGTTTATTGTATAATTTACTATTTATCATATTACTCATTAAACGCTGTTATAGACACTTTCTATACTTTGTTTTATTTGTAGAAACTATTTATTTTAGATTCTGATTAAATTTAATACTGATATTAAAATGCTAGTAATAAATAAAAAAATTAAAATTAAATTTATTATGATACTGTTTTTATAAATTAAGATAATAATATACCTTTCATAATTTTAAGAAATAATAATAATATTGTTTATTTCTTATTTATTGTTCTAGATGGAATATTGTGTATTTGATCTTAGTTTTGCACGGAATAGGAATATTAATGCCTTGGAATATGTTTATAAATGCTAAATCTGTAAGTTGAAATTTAATGTATATTTGTTAATATATTCAAATTCATTTATAATTTATTCTGAAAATATTAAAATATTTAAACTGGTTTGCATTAAAAATGTAATTAATTTGTCATTAAAAATATGAACCTACTATTTAGTGGTTAAAGGACTGTTAAATTATTTAAAGGTATTTTAAACATTTTATGGACTTATTAGCAACAAAGTTTTATTGTATTTAAAACATTTTTTTAAACTCTTACGTCTGGTTGCATGAAATTATTACAATTGTGTAAAAGATGGGTATATACATTTTAACTATCCAAAAAAATTCTTATATATTTAACTTTTTTTTCCGTATGGCATCACCAAATGTGGACCGAACTGTTTGCATATTGCTTTGTCCTAAACTTATATACTTAACTATAAAACATTTTTATAACTTACCTCTGGTAAAAAAAAATTTTAATTATTAATACAAATTTTTTTTTTTTAGTATTTTGTGGATTACAAGTTGGGGAATGATTATTTAGGTCAAAATCTGTATTATGCATCCATTTTCATGGCTTACTTGACTATTGGCTCACAGCTACCTAGTCTTCTATTCAATTGGCTCAACATATTTTGTCCAATAGGGTAAGATTAAATGTAAATTTTAATATTATTATGTCAGAGAACTTAATACATAATACTATTAATTATAAATATGGTAGTATTTATAATTACGTAGAATGTAGTCAGCAAACGGTCAGAGGTTATCATTTTTTATTAATAAAATATTTAATTCAGATAAAAAAACAGTTAAAAAAAAAATGAATTAATTTAAAATAAATATAGTTTAAAATATAATCAAATCTTAGATATAACTTTTAATTAAAATATTCATGATGTCTATATATTTATGTATTGTTATAATAATTTAGCAAATTAAAATATTTATTTATTGATAATAATAGTTAAACACTTATCATAAAAAGGTTAAACTGCTATGCTATCAAGTATGAACAGTATCTTGGATACAAGTTTTATGTATAATCTATATGATGTACTCTCTAGACTACCCTCAAATCAATTGATTTTGTAAAATAAATGTTAAACTATATAATCAATGTAAACAAATATTTAAAAATAATTATATCGAATATAATAATTAAATTCATATTATATGTACCTATTTGTTCATATCTAAAATGTTGTTTACTCGTAGTACACTATATTTAATAGACAATGGCCAGGTTAGGTTAGCAAAACACCAAACAAATTACAATAATTAACCGAATATGTGTACTATTCAACTTATAAATAATTCAGAATTATTTTGAACAAATCAACATTTATTATAATATACTAAATTGTTAATGATTTTATTTTCAGCGGAAAATTGACAACTCGAATTGTATGGTCTATTCTTACTGAGGTACTTTGTTTTGTTTTTACTGTTGCATTGGTTATGATTAATACCTCTCAAATACCAGCTCTATTTTTTTGGTCAACTCTGGGCAGTATAGTATTATTAAATATGGCAAATGGTATTTACAATAATTCTGTTTTTGGAATGGCAGCCAAACTCCCTACAAAATATATTGGTGCTGTAGTACTTGGTACAAATTTAAGTGGTACATTTACATCTATTGCTAACATCGCATCAATTTCATTTACTCCAGATGCTCGAACTGCTGCTATATATTATTTTACCACAGCACTGTTTGTGTTGCTTGCCTGTTTTGATACATATTTTGCATTGCCATTAAATGTAAGTAATTTATATTTTTAGGTATGAATACGCAAACAAAATACATTTTTTTATATATTTATTTATGCTTGTAGAGATTTTATAAATATCATGAACTCATTTATCAACGACAAATTGAAAATCGAGATTCAAAACAAAGCAGAGAAGATGATAAAGTTCCTTATTGGCGTATTTTTAAACAAGCCAGTCCACAATTAATTAATGTATTTTTTGTATTCTTTGTTACCCTTTCAATATTTCCAGCGGTTCATTCAGGTATTATTTATTTTGTTAAACAAACCATAGTATATAATTACTTATAATGATTTAACTACTTCTATGTTACAGATATTAAAATGTCAAGTGATAATTTCCTTTTTGAGCAAACATATTATACCAGTGTAATGTGTTTTTTGACATTCAATGTATGCGCACTATTTGGAACATATCTTTCTACATTGGTTTCATGGGTAATATTAATTCAATTTTTCTTGCTAAATAATTAATTTAATTAAATATAATCATTTATTTTATTTCAGCCAAAGCCAAAATGGCTTTTTATTCCTGTGGTACTAAGAGTTATTCTTATTCCATTATTTTTAATTTGTAATTACCACCCAATTGGTGTTACAAGAATAATGCCAGTATTAATTAACAATGATTATGTATTTTGGGCATTAGGAGCAATCCTTGGATTATCTAGTGGTTATTACAGTTCTGTAGCGATGATGTATACTCCAAGGTAAAAATGATTGCTTATATTGCTTAACTATATTTAAGTTGAAACAATATTTGCCTTAAAATAAATAAAATATATTCTGTAGCTAATAATATAGGTTCAGGGTTAAAATTATTTCCACATGTCTATAAAATAACAATTTATAGATGCTTGAATAACAATCTCTAATACTCTATGACAGCGATTCTTAAACTGTGGTCCGCGACACTCTTGCCGGGGGTCCGCGATACTATAAATGATTTCAGCTGTGGACAGCATGTGTGTGTAATAATGATATTGTTAGAAATGTAAAATATATTATTATACAAGTATTGAACACGTCTTATCGCAACTTTAGAAAAACATTAAGTATACCTATAATAATTTTAAATTATAAGATTAATTTCAAATATCATAAAAGTAAAACAATAATTAATTTTCTTGGGTTACGTTAGATCCACCCCCGGACCAGCCATCGAAGTTGAGTCCACTTGCCCCCCTTTCAACATAAGATGCCGTTGGCTTGCCGGGAAATTCATCCTAAAATCACTATCCCAATCTAACCAAACTATTTTTGATACTTACTATTCTCTCTTTCTCAATTGGAGATATACTCTTAAATCAATATCGGTTCTCTCAATCGCAGCTAACTCGCTTTCCAATTTCCATCAACATATAATTAAAACCATCAAACCTCAAATCTACGAGCAGTCATTTGAATCTCTCCTGTTTTCTCCCCTTATTCATATTGATGGTCAATTTACCGATTTGTCCTCTCACCAGCTCAAATCAATGTCTAGTTCCGTGGTCAATAATATCTTTTCCAACCACCTTAACCTCCATTTTCCTAATTTTATGGTTATCTATACTGATGGATCAGTCTCTCGCTTTCAGCTGGTTTCTCATTCTATATACCTGAGTTGCATGTCTCTTTCGCTAATAACCTTCCCCCCACATCATCTTCCTTTACGGCAGAGTGTTATGCAATTTATGAAGCCCTTTTGTTTATTTCTAACACAGGCCCGGGAAACAACTTAATCACCACCGACTCTTTGTCTTGTTTACAAGCTTTAGTTTCCAACCCCTTTAATTCCAAAATTTCTCCTGTTGTTTGTCTCATTAAGACCTATATATATTACCTCTATCTTTCAAATCGATTTATCCAACTCTGTGAATTCCCAGCCACATTGGGATACATGGTAACGAAGTGGCCGACCAGCTAGCCAAATCTACAGCCAGCACTATCCTACCTTCTCCTGCTCAATTACCTTGGACCGATTTTATCCCTCTTCTACGCCGTTACATTCTCAGCCTTTGGTCCAACCAATGGAATAATTTGCCCTCTGGTTTTGCTTCCAAATACAAAATCACTGTTCCTAAAATTTATAACAATAAATCCTGGTTCAGCAACCTCAACTTACCAAAATCTAATACTGTCCGTTTCAACCATCTTCGCGTAGGTCACTCACTTTTACCAATCACGTCTATAAACTTGGTCTAAACGACTCTCCTCTGTGCACTCTGCATCACTCCGAACGCCTTTTTTTACTCAACTCTCTTAGCGCCTTCAATATCCCTCCTAACCTTTTTTCCATTCTCAACACCAACTCAGAAATTATCATCAACAAAATAATCAAGTTTATTTTGGACGCTAGTTTTGCCATCTAACTAGCTGTCTTATTGTTTTGTTTTTTCTTTCTTTTTGTTAATTTTGTAAGAGGTTTAATACTTTTTATTAAGCAATTACTGTATTTAAGCAATACATGTATCACCCAATATGTATTTATAATTGTTGAGCTAAAATGGTTTTATACCAGTAGCTATAATAAAAAAAGAAAGAAAAAAAAATTAATTTTCTATGTAAGACAAAATGTTAATGTAAATTATTACATTAATAATAATTAATAATAATTACATTATTAATTTTTTATTTAATATTAATTAAATATAACAAAAATAATTAACAAAATATTTTTTATACTTATTATATTTTTATTTACCTTTCTTTTAAATATATTGGTAATTGTAACATGAAATATTTTTTAATAAAAAAATGGTAATTGCTAACAAAATTAATAAGGTGGTTCGCGATTTAAAAATGTCCTTCATTAGGGATCCGCGTAATAAAAAGTTTAAGAACCGCTGCTCTATGATGTAGGCTTTGATGTCCTATTCTAATTTTGTAAAAGGTCACCTTTAAAGGCTTATCCTATTTTAATACAACTTCCATCAAAAGTCCTATTATTTGGATTTTGTTATGTATAATAATTAAATACTAATAAAATATGGTTACTTTTAGCTGTGTTGAACCAAAGTACAGTGGCGTTGCAGGTATGTATGGAGCGGCTATGCTGCTCACTGGCATTTGTAGTGGGATACTCTTTGGAATGATAGCACCATTTGTTGTAGAACACGTATCTATATAAAAAATATTTAATGTTAAAAAATTTTTTTTTATATTTAATAATAAACTTATTTTTATGCATATTTTATTTTAACAAATCAGACAATGATAATAAGTATGTTAATTTTATATCGATACAAGCACAGATCAGTATAATTTTTATAGGAAGGGAACCAAAATGCCTAATATTATTTTCCTGCCCTATTATATACTTTTCTTATCATCCATAATAATTTAAAATATTTAAATAATAAAGTTTCATCAATATTTTGGGTAGACATTTGTCATAATTTTGCAGATATGTGCCTGTGTTTAGTTGTCACAAAAATGTTAATTGAATGATAAATTAAAGATTTTATATGAAGGCATGTCATATTATGTTAAATCTCTAATATCTTGTTCAGTTAATTTTTCAGAGACAACCTGTATTAGTTGCTCAATTATTGTATATTAAATATTATACTTTATTTTAAAATTTGAGCAAGTGAAATTGCAATTATTTATTATATTATAAAAGTAATTAAGTTTAATTTCATAAAAACCTAATACTAGAATATATACACAAGACTTAAAAAAAAACCTTTTCTATTTAGAGTGAAATAATCTATATAATTGTTAAAATTAAAACTAACATTTTTTTTTTTACAAACTCATGATTTTAATGAAAGTATTTTATAATAATTGTATTTTTATTTTTATTATAAAGTAGCTTTAATTATTATAACTATGAAGAATTTGTAAAAAACTTAAAATATAATTTTAATTCTAAATACTATGAAGAAGTATTTTATATTAGTTTACATAAGTCTTTTTTTTTTTTTTATCAAATTTGTACATACATACAATAACTATTATTTATCATAGACCACAATACAATTAAAATAAAGTTGTTTAGTTATTTATTTATTCATAATGAATATTTTTGTAAGTATTATAAACATTAAAAATCTTAATTAACATTAAGATTTTGTATTTTTTGATGCAATATAGTTTATTAAATACAATAATATTTTGTAACTGATTTATAAATAATAACACCAAATTGTGTTAACTTAATTATTAATAATATTATGTTATATGTTAAAAATATTAAGTTTAGTTTATGTGCTGTATTAGAAATTAGTTTTGCTTTAACCAATGGGTTGTTATTTGTAAACTTAATAATAATGTACATTTAGTGATTGTCTAATTTGTGTTAAGTTAAAAACGATCCTATATAAAAAAAAAAATTAATATACATTTAATTTAAAACAGTTACTTAAGCCCATTGTGATTCAAATCGGTATTGCATGAATAAAACAATATAACTTTGCTTAAATTACTTAAAATATATTTAGGTATTTAATTTAGTTTTACTTCAGTTTTTATTTTCTGTATTTAGCATTGTTTTTAATAATAGGTAATTTTAAAACATTGATGACTATTATATTATTTCTATAATGTTTGTTTAAAACATACAAAAATAAATTATTCAAAATAGTTTGTACTTAGTAATTAATTATTTTTTTATTATACTCATTACAATTTTTACTCATAATTTAAAATTTAATTATTTTTTATTAGATATCTAGTATCTTAGTTCACTGAATTATTTTTTTTAACAGTTAACACAATCATAATCTCAATACATTACAAAAACATATTATTTGAAAAAAATATACTTTTAGATATTTTTTTAAGTGTTTACTTTTTTTGTGATCATACATATTTTATATTGATTTGTTGTTCAATAAATTGTATTTAGTAAACAACAATTTTTTTTAAGGATATAGGTAAATATTTTTTATTTGTAGTTTATATTATCATTTATCATATATAAATTATGTAACTATATTAAAAATTACTATTTATCTTAATTTATATTGTTGATAAATAATAATGATTAATATTTCTTTAAATAATAGCAAGGTATACCTATGTAACTGCTACAAATTAATTTTAATATAGTTCATAACAAATACATACAGAATGTAACAAAGAAAACTGATGAATAGAAATAAAAAATTAATAAAAGTTAAATGTACGAAAAAAATTATGAAAATTATATGGATAATAAATTATTAAAGGTTTACTTGTGTTTAAAAATTCCCATAAATAATATTTTGAAAAACTTATTATAGTTCAATACAATTTACTCTAAAATATATCAATATTTTAAAAAAGTTCTATAAAATAAACATTTTTTTACCATTAATATTTTTCTTATAATCAGATTTACAAATTGTCTATTTTAAATGTTTCAGTTCTATATATAAAAAAAAAAGTATACATTAAATTTAGTGCATGTGATAAACAAAAAAAAAAAAAATGTTAAAATACTGATAAAAACAAAAATTATTTTATTATTGAGTTGATTCTGTTATACCCTATTATCGGTATTTCCTGTAAATCCACTAATAAATACTGGTGTATTATTTTTGTATAGGATTGAAGGAGTTTACTTATTGGTGATTCAAACTACGTTCCAAAAATTATTACATTTTATTCTAAAATTAATTTTATAATTTAAGTTAATTTTTGGTCATGCTTTTTTGTTTTTAAATATATATATATATATGCTTTTTTAAACAGTTTTATCATTTTTTTTTTTATTTATTGTGCTTTAAAATCACAGCCTTATTATTAATATTATTTCTTGTTTTCAAAATTACCAACTAGATTCACATTTTTACTACCCCAAATGGTAAAATAAATATATTCATCACTCCCCTAAGAATCTAAAAAATAGTCATATTTTCATATGTCTATAAACTGTTTAATACCAACCAATACCTTGAAATTTAACCCATGTCTAGAAAATATGAACATTTTAATATTATTACTTGTTGACAATTAAAAGTACCTATCTGGTTATCTACGATTAATGATTTTAGAATTGCAACAAAATAATAAAATCGATTTTATATCGAAATTTTTTTAAGTAACTTATAATAATATAATATACACATTCTCGTTTTTCAGTACATAACATATAATAATTAATAAAGTTGGATATTAATTGTTCAAAATGGTTCAATTTAAATCTACAATGTCCCTATTATAATACAATGTTCTGGGTTCCCCAATCAGACAGTTTTAATTTAAATAATCTCTTGAACAGACGTTTACTATAAATTAGCAGCGTGCTTTATTTTGGCAATTGTTTAGGCATTCATGATAATTAATAACAATTAAATGATCTAGACAGAGGGTCGGCAACCTTTTTGATGTCAAGAGACAAAAATATTAATGTAAATTGTTTATGAGCCACAATTTGAATGAATTTTTTTATTTTTAATAAAAAATGTAGTCCCATCAAATTTAGTTTATGTAAGTGCACGGAACTGTTCGGTATGTTAATCTGACGAGGTATTTACAAACGGACAGTATTTTAATCCACCGATTTCAGTCTATACTCTTCCCCCTCCCCTCATCTTGGTTCGAGATTTTTATACATAATGTTTATTTTTACACGAATTATGAATTTTACTTGCTGGCCACATAAAAGTACTACGAGAATACGAGGGCCACGAGTGGCCGATCTCCCGACTTTCGGTTGTACAGTTCCGGAGACCAAAGTTGCTAGGTTACATCATAAATCACGAGCATGACCACGGACATAAATAGAAATAATAATATAATTGTGGGGATTTTCTCGAGCGGTCGTGATCGGAATTTCGGGACACATTTAAATCACGAATTAAAAATTTTTATCAGCTCATAGACTTACGACTTTAATACTATTATTATTACAATCGTTGCGATATAATTGTGAAAAAAAACGTGCAGTGCAGCTGCATTGTGCATAGAAAAAATGAAACGTCGATCAGCTGCTGCTGTGGCCCGTGTTTATGTTTATAATGTTAAAATAATGTGTGTTTATATATATATATATATATGATGTGTCAATGCCTATATAGAAGTGTCTACAAAGTCTGAAATTGCTATCAGCTGCTGCTGCTGCTGCTGCTACTGTTTTGGTTACTGTATAGTACTTTACCTTTTCCACTCGTCAATTTTCCGTACAGTTGCTGTCTGCTATTGTTTTGGTTCTACTAGTCGTCGCCCGTCATCATAATTCAATTTTATTGATATTATATCGTTCGTTCCCCGTGTAAATCGGTTTCTTAATCTGGTCGGTTTCCGCCGATCTTTTATGAACGATTTTTGTCTGCAGTCATTCCAACAACATAATGTCCGATTTGAAATCATTGGAACACCCGACGTTAAAGGTATGATTGTCCGCAATGATAGATATAATGTGTTGTGTTTTTATCTGAACGTAAGTCGAGAAATTATGAGTTTGAAATTATAGTTTTAACATCGAAGTCACCGGATGATAATAATCATTAAACGCCTCGCTGTTACTCGAATATTTTTAAACCGTAAATACCGAATAAATCGATATCTCGCGATGCATTACAGTATCACTCAAATATGAAGTTGTTCAATTTTTAGGTTCCATATGAAGTCCTCAATAAGAAATTTCGAACAACACAAAAGACACTCGACAGAGAAGTTTCACATTTTCAAAACGCAGTGCAAGAATTTGAACGTGATATGTCATCAGATGTTGCAATGACGGATACCTCTCATATTTCTTCGTTGCTTAGTGGCATGGTTGAAAAACTGAAAGTGCTCAAAAGAAAGGTTTGATTATTTCCAATATTATGTTTTTTTTTTTTAGTTAAATTTTAATTAATATTCTTTTGCTAGGCTGATGAAGGTATAAATGATGAACTGCAAGCTGGTTTGGTATGCAAAAAACGTTTGGAACACTTAAAAGAACATAATTCACCTTGTGAAGCTATTGTAAAAAATTGGCGTCGTCGTCGGTTGGATCGCATGCTAGTGGAATACTTTTTACGTTGTGGATATTATAACTCTGCCAATAAACTTGCCAATAATTCAGATATAAATGATCTTACTAATATAGGTATTAAATACTAAATTACTTTAGTGAAATAATTACTAATTTCTTTAATTGAATAATTTTAGATTTATTCATGGTATCAAAAGAAGTCGAACATTCATTGGCAAATCACGAAACATCAAAATGTTTAGCATGGTGTCATGACAATAGGTCTAAATTGCGTAAATTACGTTCAACTATGGAATTCAATTTAAGAATACAAGAGTTTATAGAACTTGTACGTCAAGACAAACGTCTTGATGCTGTTAGGTTAGTTTTATTGTTTTCGTTATTTAAAATAAGTTCTCATTTAAAAATTTTTTATCAAATAAATAAATAAATAGAATTCGGGATAATAATATATTAATTATTGGTACTTAATAATTATTTTATAATATTTGTTTACGTTTAAGTTTTAATTAGGAGTCAAATATTGATGATATTCAATTTTTGGTAGAAGTTCTACACAATTTTGATGAAATCGAATTGTTTTCTCATTGCTTTAGAATCATTTATAATTTTATTTTGAATTAATAAGACATTTTATTAATGATGTGCTTATGCTATTTAAGAAATATTATTTTATCTTTATTTTTTGACTACTGTCAATATTTTACAATTCATATTATGTCAAATCTGCTTGTATACAAATAAAATATAATTACTCACAAGCTTATATCAGAAATAAATTAGTAATTACAATACTATTTTAATTGATTTATCAGATAGACAATTAAAAACCTTTCGCTGATTATAATGTTATATTTTTCTAATTTTTCTTTTCTCATTTTTAACTTAAAAAAACATTTTACTAATTAAAACAAATAAGAATTACAGTGCAAATTTAATAACAAAATTTCAAAGAAATAAAAAAATCTGATTTTTAAATAATTCAATCATTTTATTAATTTATTTAATAAGAAAATGTTACTAATATATTAGTTTATATTACTTACATCATAAAAAACTATTTTTTTTATTTATTAAACTAACATAATTATTTTTATTTTATATGAACTCTTTTAATCACATTTTAGACATGCTAGAAAGTATATATCAACATTTGAAGATACTCGTATGGATGAAGTACAACAATGCATGGTTTTATTGGCTTTTCCAACTGATACAGGTAAATAATTTTTAAATTCAGACTTCAATAATTATTCCAGTTATTTGCATAATATTGTCAAAGTTTGGTTGTTGGAATGATTGAATTAACTTGATACATTTCTCATTTTTTTTTCAACCAATGTGTATATTGATCTAAGTATAAATGTATTTGTTGTGTGTCAATGTAATTTATGAGTATAAATTTCTCATTACATTTTTAATGCATTTGCAAGAGTTTATGACTTAAACCATCATCCCTTCATCAGTGCATTACACAATCACTCTCATATAATGTCTATTAGTAGCAATAGTTAGGTCTTAGTTGAGAAATGTGTATTTTAATAAGATGCTTAAAAAATCAATAAATCTAATCAATTAATACAACTGTTATATAAACTTATAAATATTATACTATTATATTATAAATCTAATAATAAAAAAACAATTTTTTAACTTTATAAAGTTAATGTTATTTTATTTTTTGTTGATAAATAAAATGTATGTGTATAATATTTTATATACAACTTGGTTAATTCAATCCATATTTCCATTAATATTTTTCAGTTCTGGTTTTAAATTTTAATATTTAAAATAAATAATAAATATTAAGGAATTTTATTTCTTTGAATATGTATTTATAAATTATATAATAATTTAACATTTTACAGAAATATCACCATATAAAGAAATGTTTGATGAGACTCGTTGGCAACGGTTAATTGAACAGTTTCGTCAAGAAAATTACAATTTATATCAATTATCTTCGCAGTCAGTATTTACTGTCGTATTACAAGCTGGATTGTCTGCTCTGAAAACTCCATATCCTTTTACAAACTTAAACTATAATTTAAGTTAGACTTTTATAATATAATTGAAATTAATAACCATCGAAATGATGATTTATCATGTGTTACAACTGTTATAATTTGTTAGTATTCTCAGTGGTGGCTGAGGCTATACAATCATTTTAGAATATTTTTTGTCATATTTTGATAGAGGAGTTGTATCTAACTAATGATAAAACATTTTAAAATTTAATATAATATATTATTATGTACTATTTTTTATAATGTAATGCCACAATAATTTGCTAAATATCTATTCATTGTTATGAGGACTTTATACATTCATATCCACTACCTGTATGTATTAACTTCATCTTATTAATGCATAGTTTATCAATTTTTTGTTTAGAATAATCCAAATTCCAATTTTAAATAACTAACTTTAAAATGAAAATATCAAAAAGAAAAACTTATTATCGGCCTGTAGATAACATTCTTAATATTATTATTTTTATAAAGCATCAATTCACTCAGAATTACTCTTGTATAATGAATAACAGAGTCAAATTGATTTTTTTGAATAACTGAACGTAAAGTTTGGTATGTTAGTTTGTATGTGTAAGTATAATAAGGACAATACATGTGGGTATGGCGCCATTTTTATAAACAAACTATTAATATTCTCATTACAAATATTTCATTTTTTTCTTGGTACTGATAACTATTATATTTTCATATCTTTCAGTTTCTAGATTTAAATTTCATTCTGTATTCATTAGCATAATTGTTGTAATTGTTTTTCTCTTTAAAATTGTTTTGATTTTTTATCAAACCTTCAGTTGTTCAATGGGGTTTACTTGAATTCAAATTTCTTTTTGAAATTTTTATAGTGTAGTTAATGCTTAAAATTGTCAAAAAAAAAAACATTATTTTTAAGAATTTTTAGTTTTTGTTATAAAAAAACTAAAAGTTTATTATATTAAAAAGATAAATTAAAATATAGTGGATTAATGATCTTAAAAATAAATTATAAAAAATAAGTAGTTTGAATAAAATTTTTGTTTAGGAGAAATCAATTAATTTTTCTTAACTTAAATTTACTCAGTGTTACAGTGATATTAAAGAAGCTCGGAACATAAGCTGCCCGGTCTGTCAAGAATGGTTCAATACTTTAGCTAAACCATTACCATTTGCACATTGTAGTCAGTCTCGACTGTTTTGTTCGATATCAGGACTTCCATTGAATGAACATAATATACCTATGGTATTACCAAACGGATATGTTTACGGAGAACAGGTCTTTATTAGTTTATAGTTGTACAGTAATAATTAATAATGATACATTTATACATTTACAGGCATTGGTAGAGATGTCAAATCAAAATAATGGACAAGTTATCTGTCCCAAGACCAAAGAAGTGTATTGGTTAAAACAAGCAGAAAAAGTTTATGTAATGTAATACAATAACGTATAGTTTTAACTTACACTATATATGTGCCATTTGATATTTTCTTTTTTTTTTATTATTAAACATTGACCTATCTTGCATAATAACTCATTTCTTCAAGACAATTTTTTTATTATGTATGTATCTATGTAATATGTATAATAATAGATTCTCTATACTTTAAAATTAAATCAGCTAGTCTGATATTAAAAATTGTATTGTTGATTATTCATTAAAATTATATTATATTATTATAATATTAAACAATAATATACAATTTAAAACAATTCTTTTTAGAACATCTTGATGATATATTAATTATATAAATTTGTCATTTTATGTGTTCATAAAAAAATTAAAGATAAAACTAAATTTGAAATGTAACTCATTATGTTGTTAAAATTTTGGTATATTTACTATTTTCAAACAATGTTAATCTATTTAATACTCTATAAATAAATATATATTTAAAAAAAAAAAAATGTAAATTATATTTTTAATAAAATAATATTTTAATTTGCAATATATAATGTTATTGAATTGAGCCCAACTAAACTATGTATTGTACGTTTCTATGAACGATTATTTTTTAATTCTGTGTTTATTTATATATTTTAAGCCATTATACATTGATTGATCAATATTACTAATAAAATCAAAATATTTCTAAGCATGTATTTAGAAATCTGAAATGGTCATGGGGTAAACTTTTTTTTTAGAAATGTCAGAAATATTATTTTAGTAGCTACTTTTTCAAAATCATCACTAATTTGCATGTCCACCTTTATCTGTATAGGTGAAATATTTTTTGATGAATTATTTATGTAATAATATAGTTCAATATAGTTATACTGTATTGAAACATATTTGGAAAGATTTGAATGATAAGAACTCCACGAGTAGCATGCATTTTGCTTTCCACATGTTCTCTAACAATATGTTATATATTGCATGTTAAAATACAAAAATTATAACTAAACAACAACTGTTAATAAATCATAACTGCTTACAACAATTTAGTCATCATAAGAAATTTAGTTTGACAGGAGTAACAATTTAAAAATTTTTTTTAACATTTTACAATGATTGAGTTGACGATGTGTAGTCGTACACCAATCGATTTTTTACAAAAATGAGTAACGTCTTTGACATACATAGGCATGAAGTATGGTGGCATAGTGAATAATTAGGTTCAATTAAAACATTAAACCACGTGTATATGCCATAAGATGGCCTCTAAAAAGTTTTGGAGTATCAGGTGAAATTATAAATTGGTTGAATCGTTATTACATGCACCCATACACCTGCGGAGCGACTTTTGACAAATTATTTTTTTTTAATTTCTGAAGACATACAGATCGTATGGTTAAAAAAAAGATCCGTCTTTATCCGTTAAACGAAGAAAACGATATAATAGTATATAGTAATAAATAATGATGTTTATGGTTTTTGAAGGAGCTTGGCGAAAGGCGGGAAAAATGGTGTCGAACAGCAGATGGCGCGGCGGTTGCACCGGTCCGCAAACGCAGTCATCGGTGTTCACCGATGACTGTCCGCCATTTTCCGGCGGCTGTTTGTGTTTGTCTGGCGCACACACAACAGTTTCGGCCGCCGTCTAGCCAACATAACCTGATTGTGTAGCCGCCGCCGACGACGACGACGACGACAGCAGCACACTGCTATCCGTTACGACCGCGACTACTGACCGCCGTTGTTGTTCCGCTAGTGCGTTCGGCTTACGACGATCTGTCCGTGTTCGTCCGCCACCCGTCGAAATTTCGATCGGTTTTTTTTTTCTCTCCACGCACGCCGTTCAGTTTTTGCGTGTACCGGCAAAAGACGCCGCCGCCGCCGCCGCCACACACGACGCGCGCGCGCGATAATAAACGATAATAGCACAAGTATTTAATACGGTACGAGGCAATATCGTTATTGTTTTGTTATTATACCCAATATCGTATTGTCGTTTGGCGTGTGCGTGTCATCATCGCCGTTCACCGACCCGGGTCCCGCGATCTCCGATGCTTGGACGAGTTCGCGCGCGACATTTCACGACGACGATACGACATCGCGGTCGCGCGCCAACGTGATTCCGGTGCATTATTTCAGTGCACGACGACGACGCGTTCCCGTCGCTTGGCGTGCGTGCGTGCGTGTTTGATCTTCGAGTGTGCGTGTGTGTGTGTGTGTGTGCGTGCGCGTTTGTTTGCGCGCGTGGTTATCATCGTCGTCGCCGACGTCGGTCTGCCAACAAAACGCGAACGCTGCTCGCAGCACGGCCAATACATTATTATTATTGCAATTGTCGCCCGACGGCACGCCGTGGTGTTACCCGACACGAATCATCAGCATCGGCGACGAGATCGACGGACAAGGTAAGAAGCCGCGCGTTCTCAATGCCGTCGCTATTGTTTCATATAGTAGTTCGTTATTTATTCTTAAGGCTTTTGCCGCGTTCGTTGTCGTTTGTTTTGATTGTATCGTCGCGCGCGTTTCCGCGGCGTAACGTCGTCGCAGAGATTAACTACCGATAGCGGCCGTCGTGCAGCCACAGTAGTAGTAGTAGTAGTAGTAGTTTTGTTGCAGTGGTGTCTGGCCGGTCTGCGTATTTTCGGCTGCTGCCGCCGCCTCGCGGTTTTGGTCAAACGTTTTTTTTTTTCTTTCCATTTAATAAACCGCCGCCACAGCCCTCGTGGACCAGCGCTATCGTTTCTAACGATGTTTTTTTCGATCTCTTTCGTGCACAATTGTTCGTACCGATATTATTTCAATAGAACATAATAATAATAATAATGATATGTAATCGTATGGTTTTCGGATGGTCGTTGGTTTGAGTGAGGGGGGAGGGGCGATAAGGTGTTTACGCGATCGTCGATTGCCTTGTGGGCGGGAGGGGGGCAGGCGACAGGTACGTTTGAAATATTTTATGATTTTTACGATTGCGCGGCGGCGTGTGCGGAGTACCGTTTCTTATTTTATTATATTATTACATAGGTGTACTTATTATGTGTAATGCGTATCAGTCGACCTTCCGTCCACCACGCCGTAAATGTATACGTTTTATATTTACGTCCGTGATAAGTCTCTCTCCGGAACTTAATCGCCACTTGACCTACAACTGTATATGGTATAGTAATAATTGTCGTCGTGTTTCCCATGTGCTTCCGAAAAGTCGCCACCGGTGGTACACGAATGCTCTTTTTAGTCGTACCGGCGGCTCGTTGGCGGTTTATTCGTGCGTTCGGCGAGCGCATTTTTCCAGCGCCGTCCGCGTGTTCATAATTTCGAGCGTGTCTCCCCCCCCCCACTTTTGCGGCCGTGGCCGACGTGTGTTCGACGTCGATCTTCGGCACGTGTGTGGCAGAATCCTCTGGTATACCTATTATTGTTGTTATTTCACACAAGGGTGTGGACATTAATCTTCCCTTCTCTCCCCCTCAAATGTTACCGGCCGGCAGCCGAAAATCGTGTCATTATCGTTTCTCGTCCGCGAGACGCAGTTTTTTTCCCTCGAAAACGTTGAGCTCGCGATTCAAAATTCCGGTGTAGGTTTATCGCGCACGTCGTTCATGACGTATATCTTATGCACTTCATTATAAATAGTAAATAATATTAATTATTATTAGTCTTGATCGTAATAATAATAATAATAATAATCCGTTCTCAATTGAAAACTGCTGATTGTACTGTTCAAACGTCTCTATAGTTAGGTTTGGCAATAATAATAATTAATTGTTGTACGTATGTAGTACGTATATTTTTTTTACGAAGGTTTGCACATTTTTTTCATACGCACGATAAAGTGGAGATTGTTATTTGTTACATAAAAGTACACGCGGCTGATGAATAATAAAAAAAAAAGCTTAGTCGTCCCGACAGCGTTTCGCGATTATCCTTAATGCTGACTGCGAAGGGTGTGGAGTAGGGAAATTTGCTTACGTCGGCGTTTCCTTTAAACCGATTACACTGCTCTGAAGCATTTAACGTCGCTTATAGTTGTTGTATACACACATTAAATGACTATTGTTTATTATACTACTGAACCATAAGAAATATGTGTAATTTTTTTTTTTTTTTAACACTGCTTTCGCAATAATTTTAATGATATTGGATATAACGATAATTTAATGTTATTTCGGTCGTGATGTTTCATCCACAGTGTGTTCTGTGACGTCATTGCGTATACACGCGTTTGTGGAAATCCGATAAGACGACCATCGTCGTCTCTCGGGCGTTTATCGGTTGTAAAATTGTTTTCTCGGAAACTAATAGCAATACTAATTATTTTTATTATTACCACCACCATACGACAAAATCATCCCTCGCGTGTAATAAACAACACATAATGATATTTATGTCTGGTTACTTTGTGACATTATTATTATTATTATGTGCGATCGCCGCATAGATTTTGACAATGATTATTAAAAAAGTGGTCGTTGTCAAGGCAAACCGTACGGTGGTAATAAGTAATAACCACAATTGGTGGCGGCCGGCGGTGGTAATTGAGGCACCATAAATGGAAGGGCGACGGCGATGACAATGCGAAAAGAGCGCGCGCGTTTTAACTGGTCTGCACAGCCGGCCGGCTGGCACGACGACGACGACGACGCGACTCGGTTTCGTGATCGTCGTCGGACCTACGCGTTGTTATGGTGAGTGGTGGCCGGCGGGGGGCTTCGCTGGACGTAACCGTCATCCGTTCGGCGGCGACCCACGTCTTTCCACATCGTATCCCAGAAAACACGCACGCACCACCACCGCCGTCACACCGCCACCATCCCTCCTCTCGTCGACGTTACCTCCGCCGCCCCTGTCTAGTGTATAATAGTGTATGGTATTCACTTTCGTGATCGCGGCGTTACCGGCGGACCTGTGTGCGTGTGCAGCGCGGCGTCGTTCACACCGGGACACACCACGCCGCCCGCCCGTCGTTCCTTCCTCGTGGAACGCCGACCGCCGCCGAGTGGAATTCTCGCCTACGGACCGCAGAATTTAATCGAATCACGACGACGATTTTCACGATTACATTATTGTGTATATACATTATTATAATATGTATACAAGCGTATTGTTGTAATATGCAACGTGCGTGCGCAACACTTCCGACCGAGTAGGTGTACGCTGATACACGTATAATATAATATGCCGTCGTTTTCCGACAGATTTTTTACTGTACGACCTTTCTCTCTCTCTGTCAATCTACGTGTCCTCTCTGTCCGTTTCATTAACTGTGTTTACCATTGGCGGATTAAAAGCGTACAATACGATTGCGGTAACATGCACCGCCGCCGTCGTAGGTAATAATTGCAGTTTCGCGTTTTCACAGCTAGTTTTATTTTATTAATACTTTTTTTTCAAACGATCATAATTTGACACACTCTTCCAATGGTCGTTTCGAGATAACAATTTTGTAATCTAACTATCCCTACGTTTCATTTTAGTTATTGTTGCCTTCTATTAGTGGTGGGCATACTAACCATGTGTTCAATACGTTTGCTCTAATGTTAAATTACCGGTTTTTCACACGGATAACACGATTTTTGATCGATATTTTTATGTATAATAAAATATAGGTAGATTGTGTTCGGTTCGACGTGTATTGAATAATATTGTTCCGCTTTTTTCCCCAAATTGTATAATACAGTAGACCCGTGTCCCCTTTATTCACGAACATCTGTCAATATATAAATATAACGGCATATTTTAAAAAATAGGTACCCATATTGTAAACAAAATGACGATTTGCATCACAAAACATGTTCTTTCCGCACATCGTAATATTGTCCGTTTCTATAACTGACCTTGAAAAGTTTGGTGGTCTGGGGAAAGGTGAAAATAAAACATGAGGTTCTATTCTCGAAAAACAGTTATTAACAACTATAAATATAATGGTCGACCGTCGGTGCTTGGAAATGGTAATAACGATTAATACTTTGGCGATGTTTTTCTGTTGAGGAATGAAGCCTCGTGAGGTGGTTCCCGTTTTGACGAATCGGTTTTTTACGTAAATTCGTTAACGCTGACGGAGCGAAAATCGCAACATCAATACGATTTCTTCTTCACCGTCATCACAATTGCATCGTGGCGTGGTCGTGTGGGCATGCAGTTAAAAACAATTTCATTGCCCTGGGCTGCGGCGTCGGCGTCATCGTCATCGTCGTCGTTAAAACGAACCTGTTTAGTGTATTACGGCGCGAGCTCGCATACAAATATATTAATAATGTAATATATACTTGCACGCACACTCTACTACTTACGTGTACTGCAGCACACATGGGCACACGCATAATAATATCATATTATATGCACACGCGCTCGAACACGCACGCACGAGCACCGCACCGACGTTCGGCAAGCGATCGGCGGCCAAAACGAGGCCGGCCGGTCGCATTGCACGACTATCACATCACGTCGCAGTCGTTTCGGTCTTTGTGAACGGCAGCGGCGGTGGGCGACGACGACGACGACAACAAATCGGGGTAATCTCGTCGTCGAAACGACGGAGTGTTTTTGCGACGTGTGGCCGACCGTGCATCGCGCGCGCGTTCGTTTCGCGATTGGTCGCAGCAGCGTCGTCGGTAGCCGGGGCAGTCGCTCGACAATGCTCCGGGAGTTCACAAAACAAACGCGCACGCGGTGAGCAGCTGCCACCCATAATGGTTAATACCTACGCTTAAACAGTTAATCGTGTTTACCAGCTGCCGTCGTCGTCGATTATAAATACGATATAATATAATATTATTATTATTATTATTATTATTATTTATTTTTTTTTTTGTCGTATATTATAACGAGCGTTTGCTTTTCACGATCCAGTCGGTCGGCATGGCAGTGTCGCGTTATAGTGATGGTCGGCGGAAGGGCGGAAACTGTCTGTTTTAATTTTGAGCTAGGTGTCGCTAACGTGTTACAAAATTATTAACAAATGTAAAATGAAATTCCTGAAAAAAATGTATAAACGTTTGATAATTGTTGTGTAATCATAAACTAGAACCACTATATATAATTTGATGCAAATCCGTTGACACGACACTGGATTCTGCAATATACCTAATATTGTATAAATATATTTTAGCATTATAATACGCAATCTGTACCAAGAAGCACAAATTATGAGCCATAAATATATAAATATGATGTAAATTATCTCGTGTTGTCGTCATGTACTCGTCTATGTTTTCGTTTCCCTCCACGAAAATGAACGCAGCACATCGTTTCGTTGTGTTTCGTAAAAAAAAATTATTCACACACTTGATACGTATTACTGTATTTAGCGATAACATTCAATCTGTAATACAAATTTTACCGCGATTCACTTGTGTAAGCCATTACGTTTCATGATGTGACATCTTATCGGCCGTACATTTCGCGTTTTAGTTTTAATTTATTAATAAACGATCGATATAAACATACCCCATCCTGCCATACCACATTTTTATTATTCTCTACTTAACCTACCTTTGGCGTGTGTGCACATAACGTGTTTTATATATTCTCGCCCATGTGTTTTCTTCTTTTATGGGCATGGTGATTTGTTTGAATTTTAGGGAAGATGGATTTAATTTTTTAAGTTTTTTCTTTTAAATTCTTTAAGTGACTTCAGAAATAATTCGTTAATGCGTATTTGCATATTCGAGATTAATTAAAGTTAAAGTATTCAAAAAATATTTTATTATTTTACATTTAATATTGATCGTTAATTTGTCATCTAGAATATTAGGTATTAAAATAAATTCCAAAATGGCACTACCTTACAAATGAGCTTAACAGTAATTCATAATACATTAATTTATTAATAAATTATTTTTAACTTCAAAAAATTTGAAATCAAGAAATTTAGATAATTGCTATTTGCCCATTAATACACATTTTATTTTGATGTACGTAAAAATACCTTATGATGATAAATTAATTTTGAAAATATAGAAGTATTATTTTTTATTTTAAACCTACCTATTGTTTTTAAAATTATACTGGGTACTATTATACTGGTTATCTAGTAGTTAATACATTTTGAATAGACATCAATGATTTTTACCTATTGTCAATTATGATGATACCTTGATAGTCTACTATTTTATGATTTTATAATTAATATTAGGATTTATAATATATGTTGTTAATTGAATATAATTAATTAGTTTTATTATCGTTATTTCGCTGCATTTGATTTGTATGAAATTTTAGGAATTTAATCTTCTTAGATATGTATTAATAGGTTCTATGATAACAACATTTTCATACAAACAATTACATTTTAGAAATTTTATACTTACTTTTGAACTTAAATTTAAACTATTAACTGTGAACAATTTAATAAATATCTTTAAATTTATCTTGTAAATATGCAAGTCAGAAGTATGTTATGCAATTCCATTATACATGTTAATAATATTTATATTAGGTATTGTACCTATTGGTAGAAACTAACTATTTTTTTTTTTTTATCTTTACATTTGCAAACTCAATACTAACTGTTTATTAGGTACAAAAGTCAATAAATATATAGGTTTATTATTCACTACCATGTGTTAGAAATCAATTTGTTGGCTGAAAATATTATCTCCATAGAACTAATAAATTATTATGATTTATTTAATTTTTATCAGTGTAATTGTTTGTACTTTTTGTGTTTATACCTACTAAAATTTTAGATGATAATAACGCACTAAAAATTAAATGGATAGTTTGAAGTCATTAATATTTTTATTATGAAACTGGATATTATTTTATACAAAAATGTACAAAAAGATAAAAAAAAACATTTATAATATTAAACGCACAATTAAATGAAATTGTCATATATTTAATAGACAGAAGACAAACTATGATTAATTTTTAGTGCGTTTAATATTACTTTTTAAATGTTTTTTTTTAAATTTTTGTGTATTTTTTTTTAGGAATTGGTTGCAAAATGTTGACACTCTCCGTAAGAAATAGAAGCAAATCTAAAAAGATCCAGATACCAAAAATTGATGAATTATTAGAATCAGTTGGGTTAATGAGACATGTAGTGCCTAGAGATGGCAATAGTTTATTCAGATGTATTTCGCAGTGCGTGTTTCTAACCCAAAGTTGTCACATGATTGTACGACAACAACTTTTACAATTTTCTACACTGCAAACCAAAGAATTTACTCAAATGACTCGGTTATCTGTCGAAAAATATGCAAACAAAATTACTGATACAAAAATAGATGGTGAATTATTGGATATGCGTATTGCTGCAAAACTATACAAAATTAGTATTGCATTTTATTTAGATTCTCATCCTTTTATACCTCTTAATATTGAAACTCCGAATGCAGTAAAAACTTTAAGTATATGTCTCAATTTTGAAGGCACTTACGATTTAGTACTTGTCAAAGAGTCTGTTCTAAATATTTCATTTTGTCAAGCAATTATATATGAAATGCTATACAACAATGTATTTAAACTATCTGGAGTAGATTTTGCTGTTAAAGAAATGTTGTTTGACCGAAATTTACCAGTTTCGAGGTCGAATGACCGTATCAGTTTGGAAAAGAGAGCTACTTGTTCAGATATGAAAGAGCTGCTTGAATATGGTATTACTCCATTCCCATTTAAAGTAGCTAAAGCTTTGACACCTAAATTATACAGAAACACTGAGTATGATATTTGGTTGAATAATAAAAAAGAAAAATTCTATGGACGATGGAATAATTGGGAGTTTAAAGAAGGCAGCAAATGTATGGTTTTTATTGGCACTCAGGGGTATCATTGTTATATTCAACGTATTCATGAGAAAAATGAACCGGTTGAAGTATATGTTAAAGATTTGGCTAAAAAAATGTATGTGGAATATGATCAGTTAAAATTAATACCAGTTGAACAAGATATGGAAGAATTGATTGAGAGTCCTATAGAAATTAATCAAGTGTCTTCAACTGTAGTTAACTGTAACCAACTTATTTTTCAAGAAACTGAACAATGTGAAACTCCAGTTCAGTATTCTGGCTTTTTTCATAGACCAATTCATGGGATCTTTCCTGAGCAAGTATTTCATCCCTCTTGTTTTGTTCAACAGCATTCGGCTCTGCCTATAACTTCTCTGAATTTGACAAATAATGAGAATATAATGCATCCATGTTATATATCTACACCTCCTCCAATTTTATCAAATAATTTTCATCCGTTCAGTGAGCAAATCATACTATTAGAACCACCCTCTAATTTTGATAAAAATTATATTCCACCAAACTTTATGGAAACTTTGTCGAAATCAACTGGACCACATGCTCAACCAACGCTTTCACCATTGTACTGTGATCACCAACCATGTACACCGTACAGTCGTATACAGTGCAACAATGGGGAAGAAAGTGTGGCCATGGATTCTAATCGTGCGTATCAACCTTGGTTAGTGCCAGAGTTCGATGTGCCTGCAGATGAACTGCACCAATGAATGATTAAGGCTATTTTATTGTAACAAGGACTGATATTTATAAATCTATATGTGATACAAAGTAACTCCTTATTTGAATTTTGAAGATATTATTTGTTATAAAAAGACAATTTTTTTTAGTTTTGTATCGTTATTTTTTGTTCCTACAAGTTTGTTATTAATTTTTTTTTTTTAATTGTAATTTTAAAAAAGTAAAAGACTTATTTTTATAAGATTTAATTAATATACCTAAGTATGGTTCCATTATTAAGAAATTATTTATTTTAAAATTTGATTTTTTGTTTTTAGCTTAATAAGTTTTTTAAATACATACATTGTTTCAAGTTAATTAAAAGGTTTGAATTATCTAAGTTTAAAAATGTTTTTAATTTATTTATTATTATAGTTTATGATAAAATAATTTTATCAGCGATTGCAGATGTGATATAACAGAAATCGATTTTTAAAAAAAAATATTTTATATAAAGTATTCTTAAACAATTATTATTTTTGAACCTTTATATTATTTTGTTAGTTTTAGGTTTATTAGTTATAATGTTTTTAATCATATCAGGTGTATGTAGATAATAGCATATAATTTCTAATATAGCATACAAATTACTTTCTATTCTACTTCCTAAAGTTTGAGGATATTGAAAGTATTGATAAAAAATTCAATATTAAAAATAATCAATGTTTTGAATTAATTACATAAATTAGCTTGAATTCAATATGTGACCCGTTAATTGATTTTTATTGCACCTATCATAGTGGCCAAACACGTTGTCTTTTAAAAGTACTTGTTCATGTTAAATATTATCGCACTTTTTTATAAAATATGTTTTGAGATTACTGTCCCCTTTCTTAAATTATGCTAGTATTTTATAATGGTTATAGTAACTGACATTGGTTTACTGGTATTCTTTTTAAAATGTATAATGCTCATACATCACAAGGTCACAGTGCTTAAAATTGAATAATGAAGTATATTGTATATAATAAACAGATGTGTATTATATGAGTATTATATTAATACATAATAATAATAACAATTATAATTTTATATGAACACTAAAACGGGTTATTGTTCATGTATAAGATATAACTAATTTATATTTTTTTATTGTAACATTGGGTAAAACAAATTA
>JACXSJ010000006.1:69221-121817 GCA_014851325.1 Pentalonia nigronervosa
TCACAAGGTCACAGTGCTTAAAATTGAATAATGAAGTATATTGTATATAATAAACAGATGTGTATTATATGAGTATTATATTAATACATAATAATAATAACAATTATAATTTTATATGAACACTAAAACGGGTTATTGTTCATGTATAAGATATAACTAATTTATATTTTTTTATTGTAACATTGGGTAAAACAAATTAGGAATGCGTTGGTATGGTAAAAGATAGTTTGCAAAATTTGACTTTCACAATTGAGAACCTGCCCCTTTATCATCTCCCACAATTCGACCGACCGTTGTTTAGTGAAAGCGTGTGCGTTTTTCACGCAAAAAAAAAACAGACCTTGTTTTATTTTAACTGCCCGAATGGTGAACACAATGGTAAAAAAAAACTCCACAATATGACTGCACAGTGCACACACATGACGATAGAAATCGGAATTAAACACTGATCGGGTGGCTCAATATTAAGGAGTGGAAAAGGTCTCGGCACACCTCTTGACCCTAAACCAGAGAAGATGAGAAAATATATAAACCGGTTGTGCGTGCCTGTATGAATATTGAACGCATTGGACACACGGCTCCGTTGCCGACGTTACTTCCAAGTCCTTATGTTGCTGGCGGCTTTATTTAACGATAGTGCATCGATTGCTAATTTTAAAAAAGGAATTTATTAAATATAAGAGTAGATTGTTGTTACATCGTTGATTAATGGTTTTGAGGCTTACTAAAATTTTGACGTCCGCGGCTCGTACGTTTGACGTATATTTTGATCGTTAAAATATAATAGTATAAAATAACCGATTTTGTCCAATGGTATGAACGTTATCGTCTCGTCTGAAACGTGTCCATTCAGCACTCCCCCCCCCCCACACACATACACACTCACCTGCACATTCGCTCGTAGTACGTATGCAATGTATAGGACCACTCTCGGAAGTAAAATGTCGTTCGCTACAGTGGCAATACTGTTAAATCGACAAACAACGTTTGCCTGTTCTCGCCCTCTCTTGCTCCCCCTACCGGTCGCCGTACATTCGATATCCGTGCGTAATGTTATTGTCTTATAACGGTTCTGCCGGGGCGATTCGGTTGTCGAAAAAAAGGGAGGGGAAGAAGACTATTGGCTTTCGAAAGAGAGAGAAAAATCGCTCTATTCCCAATTCGTATAGTCGAACAAAGGAAAAACTAGTTACCAGTACATTATTGTAGCAATATAAAGTTGATCCGTCACGAGTAGTGGTCGGAGCAGCAGGTGTCGTTAATACGCAACGCGTACATCTGGTTTATGGTTATCGTTCGGTATAGCTATCAAAAATAATGTAATAATGTATGACTTACACCTGTGTTTTCTACGTATCGGTAAACCTAGCATACCGGAGCATTCAAAAATTATGTTTTATATGAAAATACTTACAAACTAGTAAGGTAAACTCGAATGATATGGCACTCAAACAACTTATTTAATTTTAATTTACATAATCAATAATTTTATCGTTAACCGCCATGATCACATAATTTATGCATTTTTAATTCGGCGTCGTTCTGTAATTAGTAAATATTTGCAGTCCATATTGTATGTTACGTGCAAAACACGAATAAACAGTTCGGGTTGGACTTATCGTATTTTAACATTTTAAATGCAATATTTAGGATTCAAAATCTTGCGTTTTTGATATTATATAATATTTAATTTCTTAACGCGTAGTGCAGAAATTAAAACAATAAACGATTTAATAATTTAGTAATTTTACAATACTCGCAAATCATTAACAAATCTGTATTATCTTAGTGTCCCCCCCATATTCTTTATTATTAATGACATACGTATTATTTATTAGCTGTAACCAAATCTACAGTAAACACAATGTATAATTTTAAAATTTTAAATGTACCATAATATATACATGTGTATTTATTATTGAAAGTATAATACACTTCGGCTGCAACGGCCATTAGTTATATTATGCAATATTTTTCTCAACCTTGTTTTTATATAACATTAATCAGTTTGATTTTTTAAAGAAAAATAATGAGTGGGTTGGTTTCTGGGTCTGGTCCTAGGGCTTCATACATATTTTTTACGGTGAATTTGTCGTTACCTATATAATATTTTGTCACTTGACATAATGTGCTCTTATAATTAAATTTCCAGTTAATTGTAATTATTAATCGTTCTTGAAATAATATACAAACGTGTGCGTAAACTACGTTAATTTATTCGTGCCGTGATGTAATATTAGTACGTTTGTGTCGGTACATTATGTTAAACATAATATTAGATTTACATTTTATTTTCTCTTTAGATGTATCTTAGTGATTTGTTGTTTCTGTATTAAATAACATAGAATTACGCCGCAAATTAAATATGTGTATTGCGTGTTTTTATTAGTTGAATTCGTCATAATGGTTAATATTATACATAATATCCGTAACTACGGCCGAGGATACACATATGACAAACGTACGTTAAGTACGATAAAACTCATAGTCATCATCGACTGCGGCAACTACGGTTAAATAATAAACAATTCGAATTCACTGGTTTCTTTTGTTTTTCAAGCGTTATATTTATTTGTCACTCTCTTTCTCTATACCATACGCATCTTTGATAAGTCAATTTTGTATTTGAACTTGAAATTGCCCGCAATAATTGTAACTGATTTTGTTGTGGGTACAATTGATTTTTAAACGAACTCACAATGAATTTTTTTTATATATAACTCATCGGTGTCATTTCTAAGTCTTGTTAGTGATTTACTTTTAATATTTATGTGTCTTAATCTAGTTTTGACACAACACTGTGCAGATATGGTTCATATTTTACACGGTTGATACACGATGTATCTAGTTAAAATAAATACGGCGAAATCAGTAATTTATTTCATCGGTATTAAGTTTATTGTTATAATTCATTATTTTTTGCTGTTTTAGCAACGTCCTATAAAACTATTAAGGATTTCCGGTAAACGCATATCCAAAATACTTACCTGCTTTTTTTTTAGTGTTTGGGTTGTTTTAGAAAGTGTTTTGCTTATCCAATCATCATATTTTTGTGATGATTATATAGAATATAGATCATTGGTATTAAATATTTGTTGTACGTTGTATTAGGTAGTTACTTAAACGGTTTTTAGTTATTGTGGATAATGTGTTCTGCGAATTAGCAAAAGAAAAGCTGCTTAAAACATTTTGAACGTAAATTTAACATCACTGTCAAAACCAAATCATTAGCGAACAAGGGGAACTCCTAAGATATTAAAGTGTATACAACATGTCGAAAGTGTAATAAAAACTAATGAAAATGTAGAGTAGTTTGATCATCATTAATAATGTTCGAAATACAAAGTTATTGCAGATAAAAAAAGCTGCGTACGTGTACCTATGCGGTTTATTTATTATGCGTACGCAGCAGATAATTCATAACTATTATTATAAGTCACCCTTGAGTATTAGTGGCCAATTAAAATATTCTAATTAATTATTTCCTGTAGTGTGATGCGTATGTTATACAATTATAATATGCAATATGCAAGATCAGTCTTTTTTTAAGACAATTTAATTGTATATTATATAGATATGCGATTCTTTTGTTTATTTCATTGTTGATTATTCAGTGTCTGTACTTAGAAGGTAAATACGAGAGATAAATGAATCTCACATTTTTCCAGCTTGTTATCAATTTAAACTTATGTGTAGTTTGTATATTATACGTCTGTGTAGTAACAGTCAGGCGTGTTTAAACCGTTCAAACGAACTGCCCGATTTAATTAAACTTTTATTTTTCTAAAGGAAGAGAAGAGAGCTGATTTTGTCGTCGAAGCCTTTCCGTTTGGGCGGGAATTGTCGTGGTTGCGTAGCGGTCCGTCCTTCCGTTCGTCCATTCTTGGTGTCAGCGGTAGGTTCCCGCAGAGGTGGTGTATGATTATTACAACACACAACAAACAACCAAAACAAAACTCATATTGATTTGTTCGGTCAGTTGTACCCAGGATAGTATAGACAGGGTTACTGTGGTAGTGGAAAGGGTGAGATAGAGGGCGATTTTTGACTGTGGACGACGTCAACAACGAATATACACCTACCCCTCTCCTTATCTGTCGGCCCCGCAATAATAAACACCCCTTTGAAACCAATACGCGGTCGTCGTGTTTGCCCTTCGCCCCTCAATCCGACACAGCCGACATTTGACAAGTTTCGCAATAATAGTTTCAGCTATTGAATGCTCAAACGCCGCGGCCGGCCGCAAACTTTTCCCGAAAACTACCGATTTCCGCTGTCGTCAATTTAACACTATAGTAATAACAATAATAATAATATAACTTCAGTGTCTGCAATAGCTTGCGTCCCTTAAAAATCGTATTATTCCGAATAGGTCACCATGAAAAAATCGTTTATCTCCAAACTATAATTAATTATATCTTTCAAACAACAAAATAATTATTTTTTTTCTAATTTATTATATATTTACGACATCATATTGTGTAATTAAAGGTAGAGTAATTAATGTTATAAACGGGATTATAAAGTACTTTTTAATTAATTTTGATGCCAATGAGCTCTAAAATTAAATGCACTCTTTTTAATTATTTATCATTAACTTGTCCTTAATTGTTTACAGTACTATTTTAGGCTTAATAGTCGTTAAAAATACGAAAATAAAATTTTTGTTCGTTTCATAGACATACATCCAATGTTTTTCAACCAAAAACCGTTCAGTTTAAATTTTGTAACGCCAAACTTTATTTTTGTATCTAAACATTGTTCATAAAATATAATTATAGTTATGGCAAGAATCCATGATATGCCTTCGTGATGCCAAAAATTGCGACTATAAAATTTAATTGCTCGCTTTAATAACCTGCCGTACATTATCAGAAACGTCTGTGCATGACTTAATTGTAATTCTATAATGTAAAAAGTTGTTACCATTTTTAAGAATCAAATTGGATTTTATTTATAATAATTAATTAACATTTTTCTCTATTTTATTTTAAAATATAAATTAATAGATCAGAAGTATTTATTTTAATTAACAAATAATATATTATTAATTGTTTCATTCTTATTTTAATCACAGTGGTACAACTACTGGGAGGGTAACGAGTGTCGATCACTGTGACCTTTAATTAGGGCAACATCATTAAAAGTGACACTGGGGCCATAGTTTGCCTTGTTGTGCCACTGAATTATTCTTGTATCAATGTTCTATATTGTATTACTCATGTTGATTGTTGAGTATATAGGTACATACATATTAATATAACATTTTTCACGGAATTATTTTGATTGTCATCAATCATAATAGATAATGATTAAAAGGTCTAACTTGTTACATAATATGATTTATGAATCAATTAAGTATTTCTGATTTGGCAGAATATAAAAGTGGTCATCAATTTGATTATCACGAAATATGTGCAGAACATTAAAACAATGAATATATTTTGATGTAGTAGAAACTAATGGTTTTTAATAATTTGTTAGGAGTATTTCTTGTGTTGTTTAATGGTCAAATTTAGGTTAATGGATCAAATAAGTATACCTACTTTAAGATCCGAATAAACACAATTCCAATTCATGAGTTTAAAACCTTACTGATTTACATTTTAACGTAACGTGTACATAAAATAGTGAATTAATTTATGATGAATGAAGTCTCATTCGTTTGATCATTCGAACTATGTGATTTTAACTCAATGGAATTTTTTGAACTTAAACTTATTTTATGTATTACACTATATAACAAAATTACGTAATTTTTATTTTATTACTTACTTGTATTTTGGGTTTTATCAAAATTGCTTAATTACTAGGATAGTAAGGAGATTTTAAAAACCTTGTCGAAATAAAATAATTTGAATGAAATTAATGTTTTTATAGTGTTGTGATTATATTATATTTTTGGCAAATTTATCGAAAGATATTTTTATTATTACTTACTGTAGGTAAGTAAATAAAATAAAATTGACTTATACATTCTTTATTTAATAATAAAACAATTTGTGGTTTTAATGATCACATAAAGTATATTTTATTAAACTAAATATAAATATTTAATTAAACAAATTATCATGGATCAATTAATGATGAATTTTAGTCTCGTTCGTATGATAATTAACGGATGATTACAGCATATTATTAAATTATTCTGATGTTGATCTACTTATTCTGCATAATCTTAAATAAGAATTGACTTTTGTAAACCCATTAAGCAACGCATAAAAAAACACGTCATGTTCCAGGAGATTGAATACTGTGCGTTTAATAAACGTGTAGTGTAAAAACGGTGAAAGTTATTTGCGTATTGATAAAAAAAAGTCGTCACACAAAATGACCGGTCCGCTATCCACCCGAAATTGATGAATTATCGTTACACGAGATCAATTCATAATATATGTATTATAATTTACAATAAATGGAGTGGGGGGGGGGAAATGTCGTATTATTACAAAAATTATTGTTGTAAATCTGACACGTTAACCTATTTAACATAAACGAAAATTCTATAACAAAGTAAAAAATCAGTTTGCGGTTCGGTGCGCGTGCAGTTGATTGGCGTCAAAGTTTACCGTTGCGGTGTGAGACGTTTATATTAATACTTAGGAAAATGAGAATAACACCGATTGTTGTTATTATTTACGCCTTCCTATGCCTCAAAAAAAAACCTCAGTCGCGGAGATGACGGAGCGTATATACAAACAAACAATATTATCACTTTTCAACGTTTCGGTGATTTTCAACAAATTGCAATAACCGTCGTCTCTCCCCGTCCAATATACGTTACAATACAAACGGGAATAATAAGTGCCGGCGGCGGTGTCAGATAAATGTGGGAAATTACATCGACCACCGGCGAGTCATTAAGCGGCTGCCGCCCTGTCTCAGAAAAACGCGTTGAGACGGCGGCTCGTTGTCGTCGTTATTATTATTATTATTATTGCTGTCGTCGTCTGGTCGTCATCGCACGCACGGTAAAGTCCGACGTCGTTTGTTTCATTACGACGTGGTGCTCCGGTGCGGAGCGGAGCGGAACATTGCCGGCCACCCCTACCCCGTCACCAGTGTGTCCGTGTATCGCTCGGCGGTCGCCCACTTGTTCGCCCCCGCCGTCGCTTCCGCGCAACGCCGGTAGCGGGTAACAACAAAGCAAGAGCAGCACATCAGCAGCTATATTCGGGAAAAATCAATGGCACTATTACCGGCCGCCGGCCGTTCCTCTTCTTGCTGCACACCCTGCTTCGTCGTCACCGCCGACGATGACGACGACGACGACGACGCCGCCGCCGCCGCCGTCGTTTGTTCGGCTGGTAAGGGGTGCGTTCTCACCCGGCTAAACGTCGCGCCACCGCTTGTGATACCCCCACACAAACACTTCACTCCATCGCGCATGTTTGATGGTTATTTGTTCTCTTTTCGATGTACCGAAGTCGATAAAGAAAAAAATAAAATAAAACCGTTCGGGAAATACATACGACTATTATTATATGTCTTATGGCAGGCCAGTAACAATTTATATCATTTTAAAACCAGTTAATTCTTCGTTCATGTAGAAACTTAACAATCTAGAGAAACAATAGATTACAATTATTGAACTGTGTATGAACGGGGATCAATTTCAATTCGGAAATTCAAACTTTGCACGAGACCATTATAAAGAAGTTATGGTTCAAATTTCAAGTTTCTAGCGTCACGGAAAATGCACTCAAAAACGTTGCAATTTATCAATCATTTTTTTTTTTTGATCCCAGATATATAAGACGTTTTAATGTCAAAATTGACGATCGTTATAAGATTCTCCCGCCGCCGCGACGTCGTGCGTTTGAGAATCGGAATAATCCGCTAATTCGAACAGCGGTAAAGTTAGACACTGCTATCATGCATGCTCGTCGCACCGAGCCCCCGTGAAAGTTTCTCGGACACCGTTTACCTGTGGTGGTTCAATCATCGACCGAATAGCATGAAAACGTGCTTATAACAATATTAATAATAACAGTAATATATTATTAATATGTAATTGCGTTGCTCAGATGTTCGTTCATTGCGTTCGTGTTTATTTGTTTATCTGCGTGCGACAGACCCCAATGTACTTGCGTCGTCGAGTGTAAAGCGTCTTTGCGATTATTAGCCGACGTTGTCGTGTCTTAACCGGCGCACAAGTGGTGCGGTGTTGGGTATGATGCGACATTGCCGTTCTATTATTTTTATCATTCATTTTCCGAAAGAAGAAAAAGTCTTAATAGTTTTATAAACTTTCGAAATAATTATGTCGATTATTGGTGGACTTTGGTTTTTGAATAAATTATTCGCGCAACGTTATGTCGTCGTGCGTACAGCGTAAATTATAATATGTCGATTGAGGGCACCAAATGCTGAGAGAAAATTAAAGAAAAGAAAGAAAAAAACCGGGAGGTAAAACGTCACCAATAACGAATTCGTTCTAATCCGCCTCCGCACAACTCAATGAACGATCCACACCCACACTCCTCGCTCGTGGTAGACGCTTCCCCCTGTCCATGTCCTACATAAACGTTTTCGACTTGAGAATCAACGTGCGCATTCTCGAAAAATTAAAAACTGTTGAAAAAACTTTCCCGTCGTGCCTTTTTGATACTTACATCTTGTATCAATCTCCATGCATTAATAATATCTAAAATGTACCAAAACGATTAGGACAAATTTGTTTTGTAAAATATTAATTATTTTTTTGACTTTGGAACTAATAACGTCATATTCTTTGCGAGCTTATTTGTTATTTATAATATGGTTCTTCCAGCCTAATTAGAAAAAATAACTTAATTTCGACTGTTTGTTCGTTATTGCTGCTGTGTATTGCAGCCGTAAAACGTTAAAAGTTTTTAATATTTTCTTAAATACTTTCTTATTGTACACATTTTTATTAATTGCTTTTTGTCATTAAAACAAAAATCAGCGTACCTAGAAAGTGATTCTAAATAAAAAATTAATGAAAACAAAATAATTAGGTAGGTACGCATTTATTAAAGTGAGTCGAGAAAATGTTATCTTAATTTGTTACGAAGTTTATATAATTGTATATTATTATTGTTGATCATTATAATACATATATTTCGTTAAATGTGTGGTAACAGTTAAAGATTTAAATAATATACCGTAAAGTAAGCAAACGGTATATAAAGGTTTGAATATACAAAATACATTTTAAGTATTAATTTTTTTTTTTAAATCTCATTAATTGGTCAATCATATTGCACAACCCAATGTTGCAATTTTGTTAGTGTAAATTTATGTATTGATTTAAATTTTGAACAGCTATACTAACGACTTAATTTGGAACCGTTAATTGGAGATAAAGAAAAAATGAGTGAGAATCGTGTTTTTTCATCCACTCACAAGTTCGGTTTTATTGCGATAATTTCTTTTTTCTCGCAATGATTTTATTTTGTTCGGGGTTTTCCGCCGTTCGAACCTTAAGTTGGTTTAATTGTATTTAATATCAAAGTCTGCGACGACGAACACTGGTCTGCGTGTGCTGTGCGTGGTTGGTAGACGAGACGGCGGTGGTCGAGGGGTTATGAGTTAACTTTTCAGATAGAAGTTTTGCCAGTAATAAGAGGCTCATAAAATATAGAAAGGCGTAAAACTTTCCGAGGGCCGCCACCGCCGAACTTCGGAAGTTTTATTTAAGACCGGACTCACTCACTTTATTTAAACTTATTTTCATTCCCGATCCACCACCCACTCATCCTTCACTCCCTTTGCACATTTTGTTGTAAAATTCGTCGTCTTGTTTGACGGTTTCTGCCTTTTGTTTCATATTTGGTTTCCCCCTGCTTTCTTTATATATTCTTTTTTTTCAGCTCTAAAAGTAAACTTTTAACTACTACGATAAGGGGTGCGGTGGCGAAGTTAACCTGCCGTTAACTTCGCGACGTCGACGGTAGTTGTGCCAAAGTTCATTCCGATCAACTTTTACCCATGCACGCGCGCGCATCCGAAACTTTTCGGGATCCACTGAGCTTTGTCCAAACAACTTGCCCCGATGCTTGTTTTGTATAACTTTGTTGGTGAAACTAATTTATATTATTTGTAATATTCCCGCTCCGAATCCGCGCCATTCTTAAGCTTTTTAAGTAGTTTAAAAATAAGTTTTCCCTCGACTACATGCAGTAGTGTGGTTGTGGGTAGGAGGAGCTGAAAGTGTGGGTCTCGACCGAAAGAAATTATTTTTATGACGCTTTTTCATGGCGTGTTTTTTTCTTTTTGGTTTGTATATAACAGTCTCCTCCACAAATACATTATTTGCAAACAGTGTTCTCGGTTCACTTCACTTTCTCTATCCTTCTCATCTGGACGTTTTACTCGGAAAATTAATGTTTGAAACAATAATCATGATTAAATTCATACAGAGTGTCACAGAACACACGGATATTTGGAAGAGGTTAGGAAACTTTTTAAAGCTTAAATCCAATTATTATATATTTAAAAATATAAGTTAAATTCATTAATGATTTTACGTTACCTACTTAATATTATTGAGTGTTGTTTAATAAGATAATATCGATGACAATCTTCTTTTCTTTTTGGATGGATTGTTCAAGACCATTTAGGACTATTGCCATTTCCACTATTTCTTATCATTCATCTTTATCCAACGCTAATCTTTCTTCATTCCCGACTCCGCGGAGCTTTAGTGTTAACTGACTAGGTCACAACAGCGATTTCTTGATATTATTCCATTACACTTCCATGTTATAGCTTTGTATACAACTATAGTCTGCCATCAGCTCTCCGCGTCTGTCCTGTCCTCAGCTATGCTCGACTTTTTAAGATACCTTTTTTATAATACAAATATAAATTATTTATTTTTTAATACTTAATTAACCTAAAATAATTAAAACAATTTTACTCGACCGTGCCAAATAGTATTTCCACTTGGGACACCACATTAACCAAGGGTACAATCTGCAGTGTGTCATTCACGTATCGTGTCGCGTCTGTGTATTCAATACGCATGTAACAAAATGTTGGCAATATGCGCTTTTACAATTCTATATTATATCGATAAAGCCATAATAAAAGTTACGTTAACGCATAACTACTCTGATTTTTTCTATTCAAATTTTGCAATTGAAAACAAAACGTTTTCAACGAATTATTGGTAGATTTATTATTCGGTTGGTACTGCATTGCACTAACCGTTCATCTGAATTGATTCGTTTGTTTAGCGATGATGCAACGGACCTGATAAATAGTGATAATAGTGCATATGTGCCGTCTTACCACCTGTCGACGGTGAACAACGGTTTATAGTGTGCGTAAAATATAATATTCATCGTCGTCGGTTTCCGGTGCACCTCGTATCTTTATTGTTTTCCCAGTAAATGTAATCCATTTCACAAAACAAGTGCTTATGGAATTGGTTCAGCGTCAATTGTGATATCTCGAAAATATGGCAAACACACAATACATTTTATTGTGTACTTTTTTCGATTGTTCCGAGTACGGAATGTCGTCGTTTTATTAGCTTTTCATACGCCCCGCGCATGTATTTATAATTTTGTAATGCCATTATTTAGGAGAATTTCTCACACACGCCAAGAGTTTCTGTTAGTTTCTTTAGCATGAACACGAGCGCATAGGCAATAACAAAGGCTGCCGCCTTATTTATGGAACAGTTTTATATAAAATACTAACTACGTTTTTCGATAGTTATTGTATTATACATTTTTTATTAAATACGTTTTTATTCGTTTCAATTAATCGATGTCTGAAAACAAGTTATTACGTTTAAAGTTTACATTTCTTGCAAATAAAATGTCGAAAGTTTAGTGGTATGTAATGGTTTTACCTACTGTAGCTACTTTTAATTTTTTTTTATTAAAAATAAATCACCCGTAGATAATGTGTAAAGCGTTTACTGTTTTGTTTATTTTATATAATATTTATAATAATAAATAAATCTAGAATCATTCGTAGTGATTTACATATGCTAACTACTAACCAATATTTTTACTATCAATATTATCAATAATGGATGGTTGTTTATTTATGTACATTTCAATCGTAAGAATATTACAGTGTTTAAATCCGAATAATTAAAAAATGTTCAATACTGTTAACTATTATTTATTAATTATAAGTTTGATTGGCATTTATAATATTGTTCAAATTACATTGTATATTGTAAAAATGAATTAATAAACTTATGAAAACTAGCGACTGTAGTTGTAGATAATATTTCCAGAGATTGATTTTGTTTATAAAAAAATAAACTTTAGCAAAGAGTGCTTTTCATGTAATAAAATTGTTGTTCAACCGTTTGCCGTATTTCTCGCCCCCTCTACGTTTGGCTCCGCGCGTTGTATGAAATAAAAGAAAACTTTTATTTTTTCCGGTTAAGTTTGGTTTGGATCTCACAAGCTTTCAAAACAAACTTTTAAGTATATTATAGCTTTTTAGATGGTCCAGATATCGACAAACAAAGTTTTGTAATTTTTTTTCTCGCTTCCCGCTTTTGGACTTAAGACTTAAAAAAAGTTTCTAAATTAAAAGAAACCTTGTGATCTTTTATAAATTAAAGAAAGAAAACTATAACTTCATTTTAATTTTTCTTTTATTTTATTTATAGTTAAAATATTAAAAAAAATTTTTATATTGTTGCAGGTTCCCTATCCCTATCATTGGTATGATTTGGACGTCTTAGGCACACTTGTGAAACCCAAACAGTCAAAACGCAAGGATTAAACAAACGTGTTGGTAGTCCAGTAATGGACAAACGGAAAATGATTACAAAAAGAACACGAATCGATACAACTATACGAGGTGCTGGATCCGGTGCTGGAGCAATTACCAATGGTCCTATACAAACAAGGCCATTGGTTGCCTTGTTGGACGGCAGAGATTGTTCAATAGAAATGCCCATACTTAAAGATGTGGCTACTGTTGCATTTTGTGATGCCCAATCCACTTCTGAAATCCATGAAAAGGTAGAACTTTTAACATTTAATTTCTATAAATTACTTTTTATGATACTAATTTGTTGTTTTACATTGTAGGTTTTAAATGAAGCAGTTGGCGCTTTAATGTGGCATACCATTGTTCTTACGAAAGAAGATTTAGAAAAATTTAAAACGCTCAGAATTATTGTACGAATAGGAAGTGGAGTTGATAATATTGATGTAAAAGTATGTTCCATTTTAATAATTTTTTTTATCTAATATAGCCAATAACTTGAAATATTATATTTCATTGTAGTATAATATATTATAATAACATATTAACATTTGTATTTTAATTAATTTGTTATTCAGGCTGCTGGTGAATTAGGTATAGCAGTTTGTAATGTACCTGGTTATGGAGTAGAAGAAGTGGCAGACACAACATTATGTTTGATTTTGAACCTTTATCGTAGAACCTATTGGTTAGCTCAAATGGTCAGGGAAGGAAAAAAATTTACTGGGCCTGAACAAGTACGAGAAGCCGCTCAAGGATGTGCACGTATTCGAGGGGATACTTTAGGAATTGTTGGCTTGGGTAATTTATAATTTAAACAATTTTTTTTTTCATTTTAATTAATTTTTTATATATATTAAAGGTCGTATTGGCTCAGCAGTTGCATTAAGAGCAAAAGCTTTTGGATTTAACGTAATATTCTATGATCCTTATTTACCAGATGGAATTGAAAAGTCATTAGGCCTGACTCGAGTTTATACACTTCAAGTAAATTTTTATTTTTTGTATAATTATAGTAAATGCATTATTTATTTTATTTATGGCATAATTTATAGGATTTATTGTTCCAATCCGATTGTGTATCGTTGCATTGTACTCTCAATGAGCATAATCACCACCTTATAAACGAGTTTACCATTAAACAAATGAGGCCAGGTAAATGATTATTTACATTAAATATTTTAAGAATGTTAACTTCTAGTTATTACTAAAAATTAAACTTATGTTTTAGGGGCTTTCCTTGTAAACACAGCTCGAGGTGGATTAGTTGATGACGATGCACTTGCTACAGCATTGAAACAAGGGCGTATTAGAGCTGCTGCCTTAGATGTTCATGAAAATGAACCTTTCAATGTACTTCAAGGTACGCGCAACTAATATACAATTTTCTATTCTTATTGATTCTAATTTTAATACTGAAATATTTTCAGGGCCATTAAAAGACTCTCCAAATTTACTGTGCACTCCACATGCTGCATTTTATTCAGATGCTAGTTGTACAGAACTGAGAGAAATGGCTGCCAGTGAAATCCGTAGAGCAATTGTAGGTCGAATACCTGAGTGTCTTCGTAATTGTGTCAACAAAGAGTATTTTCCTGCTCCAACTACCTATCCACATCAAGCAGGAGTTGCAAGCGTTGCATCAGCAGCTGCTGTAGCTGCAGCAGCTGCCGCAGCAGCTAATCCTGACGCTATGAACGGAGGGTTTGTTATTCAAAGAATAAAAAAATGAAATTAATTTTAATTGTTAATTTTATGATTTAGATATTATGCGGGTGCAGGTACAGGATCTTTACCAGTACAGCAAGCACATTCTACAACTGCACATGATAATGTGCCTGGCTCAGGGTCAGCACCACCACCCCCTTCACAACAAGCACCACCAAGCTCCCAGTCAGCTCCACCCACTTCAGTTCTGCCACATTCATTAGTGAGTACACTACCGTCTGTCAGTAGTGGGGCTGATTCGGTGCCTTGAGCATCATCTGCCCCCGTCACCTCTCATTCCTTTGTAATCAATGAGTATATTTAACTCCCATTCATCCGATCTATTACATAGAAATTTCACTGATTTTTTTTTTTTTTTACCTACTTAGATTAAATTTTAATATCTACATTTAATTGTATAAAAAACACGTACCTAAATAATTTATTGTACAAGTTCAAATTAGTTTTTAACATATTCACTAAATTGTATTTTTCTTGAAATAACATACAAGATTCAACTCCACTGGTATATAAATTTTTGGGATTTTTCATTTACACATTTTTATTTTAATTTGTACACAATATTTCTTAAAAATATTGTAAATGATTTAACAGTTGACTCTAATCACTGATGTATTGCTTTAAAAATGTGTATAATTCATTCATTATTCCTTAACTCAAATATTTCCAAATTAAAAAAAAATATATCAAACAATTTTTATTTCAATACTCCTAATTCAAAGACCCTGTTTTTGCTTAAAACACTATAGAATAATTAATAACTTTGATGTTGCTATTTGTATTTATTTTGCTTTACTAATACTGTAAGTGTGTTGCTACGCATGTTAATTATTAAAGGGTGCCACAGTAATGTATCTAAGTAATCAATTTTTGTTAATTAGTTAAAATTCTATTTATACAATTTCATATTACCTTACAGATTGGTTAATATTAATTTTAAATCAATTTTTTTTTAATATATTAATTGTATAACAATGTTTACTATTTTAACTAATTATAATATGAATGGAAGTTTACTTATGAACATATGATTATGTTGGGCGTTAATTGAATATTAAACTTATTCTTATACGAATTAATTTATTTTAATTAATGTTTTTTTTAATTGACCAACTTTTTTCTTATATATATATATATATTACAACTACATATCATTTTTATTTTTATGTAAATATTCAGAAATACTTTTAAAAAGTTTAAACTTAACTTAGCTTAAATCATATATAACTGAATATAATATTAAATATCAATAAAATGGTTTTCAATAACTAAAGGGAATAATCTTAATCTTCTTTTTCATATTCAAGTTTTTTACTTCAATACTTATTCATAGCTTATAGAAAATTTGTTATTGATTTATACTATTTGCTTTTAATTAATTTTAATTAATGGTTAAAATATATGTTATTGTTAGCAAAAAACAGATTCAGTTCTGATTTTTTTTTTTATATCTTCAGTTCAATAATTTGATAACTTGTAGTATTAAAGTATAGTTTTGGCACCCTTTAATAATGACAATATATTAATAATGCATTAATAACAAGTATACGTTTTAATTGTTTTATTAATTAATGATAATTTATGGATGTTATTACAAAATAATTATATATGCTGTATTAAGACTTAAAAATTTGATTGATAATAAAAATTGTGTCCATAGCTTAATTTTATAAGTCTGCATTATATGGAAGGGCGTAGGTAGCCTTACCATAAAATAATGTATTGCACTATAATATTTTTATTCACTTGAATAATTTCTCAAGGCGTCCTGGGGGTTGATTTATTTATTTTTTTTGGTTTAAAAATCAGTGTGTTTTTTAAATTGTTGCTGCGCCCTTAGCGACAAAAATTTCCATGACCGCTTTATTTTACTGTTGACACGCTTTCGGGAATTTTGTGTTTTTAATTTTTTTTTTACTGATTCTTTTTATTTTTATTTTTATTTTTATTTTTTGTAGTTTGTTAACACCCAGCTTCCATACACTTCTGGACAAAACGACCGTGACAGTACAAATAATGTGAGCCAGAGTAGTCCGTCCCTGACATATAGGTCTGTTGTTTGAAAGGCATTTGTATTCTCCTATACTCTTTTTATGCGTTCAGAATTAAAATAGAAATGAAAGTTTGCCTTTAGAACTATAGTTTTGTTCTAAATAGACTTCTTATGTTGTTTAAATAAAAACAATATTGTGAACTTGACTAAAACCATATATTATAGGTATATTTTAGCAAAAAATAACAGGGCGCCTTGAATTTTAAAATACTTATTTGACAATAATTCCGTTTGAAATAAAATCAGAATTTTACTTTTTCACTATGGTCTCACTTTTTCTAACATTTAATACTGGTTTAAAAAGTGCAATCTTATATATCATTCAAATACAAAATCAGTCTTCAAAAAAAATTTGTATTATTATATATTTTAATTTTCTATTTAGTTTGTAAAAATTATTGTAAATATTCATAACATTGTTTTATTTTAAATGTTTTCAATATTTCAAACGTTATTTCACCATGCAATAGAGTTATGATATTAAATGAATGGGAGACAAAATAGTGGCATTTGGGCTTCTACAGGATATAAAATAACATATACATATGTTTTTATTTTTTTTTTGAATTTTTAAAAAAAAAATGTTAACAATTATTGTAAATAGCAACATCACATTAATTTAGTAGTGTTTATTACGTATAGAATTTTTAACTGTTAAGTGTGTTTAACTGTTTTATTATTAAACTGGAGATATTGTCGTCTTATTGTACATGTGAGGTGTGTACATTTGGGCAGGGTTAGGGAAAATAAACAAATATTTTTCAACTTTCAAAGTTAGATTTTTGTTATATTAAATCCATGTTTAAAACAGTTTTACTGGTTTAATATGTCATTGTATGCATTTTACATTAATCGAGGTGCAATAATCAACACATTAAACACATGAAAAGTATATATAATATTTTATATAGATCACAACTTTTATTATTATTATTTTTTTTTGTACTTTTTTTTTTAATGGACCACAAATCAGAATTATGTAACATACATGAAAGTACATAGAAAAATTAAAATATCTTACGATTAAGAAATTAAGTTGGATATTGTATATAATTTTGATGGAATAATTATTTCTTAAACCCTTTTAAATCGTATAGGTTTCATTTAAGCAAAAAATTTATAGTAAGATTATTATGATTATTATTATTATTATTATTATTTTTAGACTTACTTTGTGTTGTAATTAGACCTAATTTAAGTCCCAGTTGTAAAAATAATAAAGCATAAATGTTTAAAAACATGACTAAATTATATCTTTTATATAAGATAAAACAATAAATATCTTGTGCTTTTTGACAAGTGTAATGTCATAAAAACGACATATTTTGTAACAATACAATTTTTGTTTTAGTTTTAAGTGAAACAAAAGGTGATGTAATTCTTAATATGATTAAAAAAAACAATTATGAATAATTTAATTATAATTATACATTTATGTATTTCTGTTAAGTAAAAATCGGTCAAGCAATATTTCAGCTGAGCCAAATTTTTTTAAAACTCAAATTTGTAAATATAATATTAAAAAAGCAAAACAAATTTATTGAATACAATTTTAACTATTCTTTTTAGAAATTGTAAAGATAAAAAATAAATGTAACATTTAATATTTTATTTGAGAAATTACAATATATTAGTGTTGCATGGAACAATAATATTATTTGTGTTTATTTGTATTATATATATATATATATTCATTATTTTTCAGTACAGTGTAACTTTGAGTTAATGTTTAAATGTATTAAACAATTAAATGTATCAATGCTTAGGCATGTACTAGCCACCACAGTCTACACTTAAAAAACTTATTTGTATTTAGCTGGAAGCCTTGTAGACAACAGGTGTGATAGTGTTGATTTACAATTAATTGATTTTAATCAATAACCACAATAACTGTAACAACGAAATGGGTAACATTGTGATTACTTACACATTCCTACAGGGATAATATACATGAGTATCTGTTTTTCTCATCAAGCATAGTAGTGTGATGTAAAATGTCAGTCAATTAAATTTTAGCTACACAACCGTACAATACTGAGAATAACTGACATATCATTATGAATGATGTATATATATTTTTAAATTGCAATTTACAATTGGTACAGAATTGCTACAATAAGCAAAAATAAGATATACAATGATTAAATAACAATTATATCATGAATAGCATGTTAAGGAAATCACTCATTGGCAACACCTTTTGCGAATGACTTGTGGAGGAAGTTGTTCGTAACTTATAATATTTATAAAGAATCAATTGCATTTAAGCTACAACGCGGTTTTTGCAAATAAAAATTTTAAAATCCAGGTAAAATAATGTTTTATAAATTATGGTGACAAAAAAAAAAATCCTTGCAAATACTTATTAGTTTCGAAGTGATAGTAACTTGATGTTGGTCGTTTTTACGGTATTGCTTGAATAAGTGTCTTCTATTTTTTCGAAATGATTGAGTCATGGTGCAATAGGAAACACAGCAAGTAAATAACCACGGCTGATACCATAAAAATGGCCAACATCTAATGACTATAACCAAATTACTAATGATGATTGTTGGTGCCATAATTTTTAATATGTCAATTTACCTAGGTTTTTAAATAAAAAAAAAAAATCGAAAATTGTTTAACAGCTAAAGTGCAGATAATAAATGCATTTTATAAAGTTTTTAGTTATTTCGTTGATATAGTATAGGTATGTATACAATAAACAGATCTGTAAATCTCTGTGCGGGCAACAAAATCTTAATACAAATTTTCATACAAAATAAATTCCATTTAAGCATTGAATGAAAAGCAATTGAGATTCAAGATTGTTAATGTTTGCTGAACCTAGAGTTACCAGTTGCCTACCAATTTGAAATCCGTCCATTTGCATTTGGTAGTTTGATTTGTGTTTATGCTTGAAAGTTTTTTATTTTGCAATACCTACCGGTATGTTGGTATTATTTACTTTTATTTTCTAACATAAACGTTGATTAATGGTTTTTTCCTGAATGATATTAAAGAATCGTTGTGGTGAAATACTGGTGTCCAACAACAAACCATGTTTTCACTCGGTTACATTAGATATAATGTCTGCAAATCATTAATAGATCGCAGTAATCTGTATAATTTCCAAATGAATACATATTACTCTCGTAAAATTTTAAATAATTAGTAACTAGTAACACCGGTTATAGATTTATTCTGTTCATATCCGTGATTGTTGCATAATATGTAAAATATAATGTTCTGTTTTTGTTTACTACTGTCACCTATTTTAAGTTTTTATTTCATATTTTCAGTAGGAAAAGTGTAATAGGAATAATATCATGGATAGGTCAGTACGAGACGGCAAAGATTAGCTAAAAGGAATAAAATAAAAAAAAATTTAAAATTGTATAAATATTTATGAAGTTTACTTATAGCCTGTAGGTACCATAATCCCACATCCCTCCACTGTTCCTGCAAGGTATGTCACTACTTTGACATTTGAGTCAACGACAATAATAATTTATGATATAAATTTATAAAAAGTATATCAACTATTAAAATATTAGGCATGTGTAATGTTGTTTTGCACACTAATTAGTTCAATATTGTTTATTAATTACCATTAATAAGTAATTGTATCTAATTTTAATAAATATTATAAAATGTCCTTAGAAATAGAGGCTGACACACCGTCTCCACTCGGCATTTTTTCCGTATCAATGATTTATCATTGAATTCGTATCGACCAACAAAGGTAAGGTACTGCTGTTAAATGTAGATCAATAGAGCCTATAATGAGAAGAAATGAACACACTATTCAATCATGTAATTATATTGTATATATTATTATGCGTTTCATCCGCATTTATATTGTTTTATATTTTTCAGCCGTATTTACAAATGATTGTATAATTCTAAGAGTTATTCGTTATACATAAAATACATTGACTAGATTGAGAATATGCTTGAATATTTATAAATAATTAATTATAATATGACATTAATAACACACACAAATGTGGAAAATACATTTTACACACTATATAACTTTTGAGAAAAAAGAACCGTTATAAAATTAAGTATTGACAACTGAAATCTAGTTAATACTTAATTATGAACATTTAAATTCTTGCGTCGTCATCAGTATTACCTTTAAGCGTATACGACGATAAAAGTCCTTAACTAATCCAAACAAAACACTAATATGAACGAGATTTGAGAACAATAATGTACACGTTCTATATAATATAATGCAGTAATCTACCAAAGAAAACAATTTTCACACAAAGTGATATTTAAATCAATTAACGAAAAAGTCTTAATATTAATTATTTGTCGCGGGATTCGAGATTACAAAAATCGTTAATAATTCATTGTTTCGTATTTTTTCACAAATGATGATTGGATTTCAATTATAGGTACTCGGCAAATAAATTATATGATATTATGCAAGTATTCCAGGCGTATAAATAATTATTTTAATCGGGCCCAACCAAAAACATATATATATATTGACAGAAAATGAATGTTAACATTTCATCTGATTCTGGATTTCGAGTTTTAGGTGCAGCGGTCAAATTATACAGAAATCTATATTGGACGTGGTGTCTAGTCGGAGATTACGAACGGCACAGTGCAAATGGTGGGAGGGGGGGGGTGCTTAAATTGTTTTATGTAAATTCTAAACGAAGAAACGAGACGGTTTAATTTGCGTTACCTTACGCCCGTAATCTACACAACGTGGTGTTGCGTGCGTCTGCCGTGTGTGTGAATTGTGTAATAAATACGCGACCGTCTTCCAAGTCGTGTCGTTATATCGTATGTGTTCGGTACAGTGCACGCGTCAACGCGGGTGTGGGGTGGGTTCATCATGTCGTCTACAAGTATTTATATATATATATTAATATTGTGCTAAAAATCGGTTGTCGCCCACGGATGACGAGAAAAGTATGTACGAAATAAAAATAAAAAGTCGGAGACCGTCCATCGCGACACTGCCGTCGCTGGGCCACCGAAATGCGCACACCAGATCGTCGGTCGTCGAGCAAAATCAAAAACCTTTTCGAAATAAATTTAACCGACGGGAATCGGGGTTTTATTTTATTTTACGGGTGGGGTGGGGGGGGGGGGAGGCGCGATACGTTTTCGAAGCGTATAATGTTTGCCCATCGACGACACCTTCCACGCGTCTTCGAGGCGTGTAAAACCATCGGCCGCCGCCGCCGCGTACGGTGACCGTTGTCGGTTTCTCGGAAACGAAACGAAATGCTCACGGGTCTCCCTGCCCCTCTCATAAACGATTCGAACCCTAAAACCCGACGCGGTGGCACGTGGTGCGCGTGATGACGTCATGTAATAATAATGTCGTGTGTGCCGAACGGAACCGACCTCGAGTGGAGGAGGAGGAGGAGGAGGAGGAGGAATAGAAGTCGGCTTAAAACCGGGTATGCCTGTTGCGCGTGTCCGTCGGGAGTCGTGGGCGCGACCGAGTCTTACGCCGACTACTTTTCGCCCGGCGGGTTTTCCTCACCAACAACGGTCGACGTGCCGGTGACGGTGGTGACGGTGCTTGTGGTGGATGTGATGACTGTGGCGGTGGCTGTTTGCGGCGGAGGCGGCGGTACTCGCTGTCCGCCACCGTCATACGGGCAACAGGATGTCGGCGCCGTTCATGCCGCTGTGCACGCGCATGTGCCTGTTCAAGTTCCCGGACTGGGAGAACCGGAGCAGGCACAGCTTGCACTGGTACGGCTTCTCGCCCGAGTGTATCCTCAGGTGTTTGGTGAGCGTGGACGAGTCGCTGAACGCTTTCTTGCACAGCCGGCACCGGTACGGCCGCTCGCCCGAGTGGGTGCGCATGTGGGTCGTGACGGACGACGACTGCGAGAACCGCCGGTCGCATATCTGACACCGGAACGGCTTTTCGCCAGAGTGGGTGCGCACGTGCGCCGTCAGGTTGGCCGCCTGGCTGAACGACTTGTTGCAGTCGTCGCACCGGTACGGTTTTTCACCCGAGTGCGTGCGCAGGTGGGTCTTGAGCGTGCTGGGACGGGCGTACGTCTTGCCGCATATCCGGCACATGTTCGGCCGGCAGCCGTCCTCGCCAATGGTCGCCGACCCGACGGGAGAACACTCGGCGCCGCCCATGCCGCAGCCGCTCACCGACATCAGGATTTCGGCGCACGGTTTCAGGTCCTTGCAATCGTCGTCCATCATTGCCGCGGACGAGGACGACAAATGCGCCGGTTGTATGTTGCACGCGAACGGCGGCGGCGGCGGCGGCGGCGGTTGGGACGCTATCGGGTCCTGTGGCCGGAAGTCGGCCGTGAACGAATACGTGGCGCCCGACGGGTAACCGCCGGTGCCCATGGACACCAATGGACTCAACAGGCCTTGGTGGTGGTGCACCGGCCCGTGATGGTGGTGGTGGTGATGGTGCACCGGCGACGGTGACGCCGGCAGAGTCCACCCGACCTGCGAACCGAGAATTACCGAAACGATATATATTACATTAAATATTATTGAACCTCCGCGAGTCCAACAGGTTCGCCCGGGGAAAAAATTACCCTAGAATTGATGGAAAATGCCGTACGATTGGCGAAAGACCGGTAGGCACGAATTTTTGGTCGCGGTGAAATTGGTCTGTCGTTTATGAAAATTGATTTCGTTAAACCACAAGACCAGTGTCGGTTTGGACAGCCGGCTACCCGGTGCGCTCGGCGATTGTTTGGAGTTCTCGGATAGTTTTTCGATTTTGAGGGCCCATAGCCAAATGGTAAAATGTATATGCGAATAACTTTTGAGTCGTGAGCGGGTCATTTAAAATTATTTTTGAACCAACCACAGCGTCTTGTTTATTTAATGAATACGTTCTCGTACTTCCGTACACACGGTGGTTAGGAGTGGACGAGTGATTTCAAAATATAAAACTTTAAAAACTAATCTTAGGTCTTCGATAAACCTACAATATCTGGATCTTTTGTTTTCCCAGTTTGTTGAAGACGAAGAAAACATCGTTCAACTTATGAATAAAGATTGAATTATATGTTAGGGTCCTCCAGTAATGAATAAAAAAAAAAAAATCTATTTTACGTGTACAAATCGTTAAAAGAAGTATGCTAAACATTGTTGAATATAATTTTTTTTTAAAATTACTGGGCCATTGGCCCAAAATGCCCAATCATCATAAAACTATTGACAACTTGGAAAGGTTTAAGAAAAAAGTAAGTACTTTCCGTTTTTTTTTTTTTTTTTTTGACTACCTGCCCAATATCTAGTTATAGTGATAATCAGCCATCAGATAATAATAGTGGTCAATATTGTCAACAAGTATATGGATAATAAATGACGATATATGGGTGAAAATAAATTCAAAAACAATCGAAATGCTGATTTTATGCTTGAATTCTTAAGTTAGGTTAATATTAACGTAGTATTTTTTTTCTTTCAGTTAATATATTATCCGTTTAAAAATACTAAAATATGCGAAATCAAATTTTACGCACTAATTAATTGGGTAGGCTAAGGTTCTAACGTAGGTACATCGTACAACGTGTCTTACCTAGCTTCTTTTTAAATCAATAAAGAAAAATATGCAAATTCCCGGTTCTAGGTATAACGTACACAAGAGGAATGGAGGAGTGTAGTTTTTTCGATATAAACAGAATTAAAAATGAACGAAAATATACTACTATTTAAAATACAATGAAATTATTAAGTATTTTCAGGGTACTAATGAAATTTATTATTTTACCCAAGAATTTGCACTCTGTAGACAGTACCTGTAGTGACATTAAATGCGAATTGTGATTTTGTGACGCTTTGATCACGTATAGGAACAAAGGGTCGACTAAGAAGGTGCTTCGGCACCCTCTGACTTCTGTTATAAAGCGCCAAAACAATGCGAGAAAGAAGCGGTATCTATTTTTATTAAAAAAAAAAGAGGCTTTTTCTGACTTGGAGAAGTCGCAGTTACGATTTCATAATAAGTTCTGGAACAAATTAAAAACTGGTTGAGCGCACGTGCGTACGTTAGAGCAACGGTTTACCGACTCCTTCGTTTTAAACATCGAAAGTCGTGTTGCAAATAGCATAAAAACAAAACGTTTGCGGGCAATTGAAACGGGCATGCATAATTTTTAGTGACCCCTTAAAAAATCAGGCCTAGTCTCGCCTACGGGTTCAGCCTCACAAACCGCGTGCAGCAAAACGTGTAATAATAAAATCGTAAGAAATTCAAAAGATTACCGGTTGACATCCGAACTGAGCGTCCCCGTGTATCGGAGCGTACCCGTGCATGGTCATATTCATGCTGACGTTCACACTCATGCTGGGAAATTGGTGCTGTTGGACCTGTTGCTGCTGGTGGCCGCCTCCGAGCGTTGTCCAACACGTCTGATCGCCGTACAACGAACCGCCATAGTCGACCAGTGGTTGCGAATCGTCCTGTCGGCAGGCATACGCAAACGTCGTGGTATTACAATATTGTATTTCGATGGAATGTGTTTTGATTTGCGATGTGTAAGTGTGCGCAACCCGGGCGCTTTGCAATCGCGAAAAGTCCCATTACAATAGTTCGTGGCAGGACGATTTTTCGGTGCGTTTTATATTGGGTACATAAATATAGTAGGTAAATGTGCTCGCATTGCAACAACGCGTTTATATTGAAATTCTGATTTTTGGAATTTACCCACGACGGCCCGATTCTGATGGACAATATAGACAAAACTATATCGTATAGGCACATTACCCGGACTATAAATATATAATTACCCTGCAGTCTACCCATATATATATATATATATATATATATATATATATATTTATATGTAATAATTCGAACGATTTAAACTATACGATATTAGCTTTTACTTTTTTCGACGAGAATTGGTTTTAATCAAATGTGTACCTGGTAACCTACAAATTATATTTCTTTTTTTTTTTAATACAATTTTAGCGAATCCATTAAAATTTAATTTAAACACGGCTTAAACTGTTATAGAAGTTTGTTAAACACTAAATTATTATATACCGAAGTTGCACTACACACAGGGCCGTATTAACTCTCATAGGCACTGTGCCTAAGGCCTACGAACATTTTTAGACCTACAAAAATGTTTGATATACGGTTTTTTTTTTGAATATTTTATGTTTTTCCTTAATTTTATGATAAGTTTATATCAATCCGTACTAGTTAAGTACAACAAACGTGCTACGGCCTACGATAATATTTATCCGGGCCTATAGCTACACAAATATAGTGCTAACTCGATTGTGATAATGTGTTATGTATCTAATAATTATAATATATTGCAAAATATTTATAGTTAAAACCGATTTTCCGAACTTTAAATTTTTGAATTTGTGATTACTAAAATTATTTGTCAAGTGATAAGTGATATTAATTTTGTAGATAAAAATATAATCCTAACACGCTTTAATATACGAAATGATATTATAATTTAATACAGATACGCATTTGAAATTTTGAAACACCGGTGGCCGAGCGGGTTTCATATTATACTATTTACGTTGTGAATTATTACTTTATAAAAATACGTAATTATCGCTTGTGCATATATTAACTTTATGTACTAAATTAACTGAAAACACTGTAGGTATACCCTTCTGTAAGTCGGTAATTTAATCAAATACGACAATTTGTTTTAATTTATTATTACAATTAAAGTTACAGTGCCCCACAATATACTACTAGTAAAGTATACTTTGGTAACGTATTATTGAGCAAAATAGTATTTTAACGAGTTTCCTGAAAACACTGCCGGTTACTGCGAGCATGTGTTGCAGGAAGATATGATAATTTTACATTTAAATGTTCTAGATTATCGCGATACACTCTATACACGTAGATTGACAAGTGTGAAAATGCATCACATTGCCCGTAACATAAATACTTAAAATCGAAAACCGTATTTTTAAAATTTTTACTGCACGAACGGAATATACGAAATTATTTTATTCAAAAACATTAGTCTAAAAAAGAAACAGTCGAAAGTAAATTGTTAGAAAATAAACTAAAATATTTTCATTTCTTTCAATTTTTGGATTTAAAATTTGAACATTTTTTAAATTTTTAACTACAAAATAAAATGCAAATTTTCATAACTCATGAACTTTGACAAAATTTGAACTTTAAATGTTTATTAAAAAAAATCGTGCTTATTTATCTTGGTTATTTTTTAACTTCTATAATAACGACTTATAAGGAATCTTGTATTAAACTTTCACTATTTATAGAAAAAACTTTCAAAATTTTAAATGTTTTTAAATAGCTCAAAATTGCAAATATTTGTAAATATCTATGATTATTTGTTTTAAACTACAACAAAATCAGCAGTTTGATTCGAAATCATTACTTTACTGGTGAATATTCAATACTGTAAAAATTGGAACTTTAAACGCTCATAAAGTATTATAAAAATGTGAAAACTTTTCATGGCACAAAAATAGTCAATATCCTACCAGAATAGATGTTGAAGTATAAAATTAAAGCATTTTTACTGCTCCAAATGGCGATGATTGATGACAGACACAAAAAATACATCGTAAAAACAATACATCGCTCCACTCGGAATCTAATATAAAGTAAAACGAGAAATTTTACGTAAAACCAGTTTTCAACAAAATTTAAATGTATGTTTTAGGGCTATAAATCCCTCTGCCCTATTATCTTAATATAATTATACATGACATATCGAATTAAAAAATTTATATACATATATTATTTAACTACATTAATTTCCACTTGGTCGCTTGATACTCTAAAGGTCGTAATCGAAGATTAACACTGAGCATCAAAAGAAATGATCTGTTGAGTAATCTGTTACAGGTTAACTGGTACACGATTTGAAGTTCTTACATTATCGCCAAAAAAAAAATATTAGGAAACGTAATATTTTTTTTCGAGAGTTTTTTCTGGGGATTTTTATTCCGTTTATCGAATTAGTCCGCCATTCTACCCTTGTACGACTTAGTTTGGTCATTGGGACACGCCATTACATCGCCGTTTGTATTATAAATCCAGATTTTAAATTGTAACGTATAACTATATATTCTAGGGCAGCGTTTCTCAACCTGTGGTACGCGAAGAAAATCTCCTTTTATAAAAACAATTGGAATAAACCATTTTGTCGACATTAAATATTATTTGATTTATTTGATATTAGCTGGTCTTGTAATATATCGACGGCGTGGAGTTATAACCTGAGACAGGTGTGGTTCTTTTTATGCATTAAATTCTTATATTGTCATAATTTTGTAGTTCCTAATAAAATAAAATGTTATACGTCATGTAAAACAATGTATACATTTTTGATGAGCAAAAAAAAAAAGGTTGAGAATCGTTGTTTAAGGGCGTAGATTACTTTTCTTTTTTCAACCAACTATCCTCCGACCTTCCAAACGTGAGATCGACCAGCGTCTCAGAAATGTATAAGTGCCTATATAAGTACTGATGAGGGATCATTAGTCACTACCATGGTAATCTACTCTACTAGAGAAGACAACCGTGGTCACTACACACGGAACGGATATAATATATTATTATAATTGTTAGTACTTACGTTATGACTGGCGGACAGCCCATACGCCTGGTCGTGCTGTTGATGCTGTTCGTCTACTGAGGATTGTGGAGTTGGCACGGTGTGTTTGAGAGACATCAATACGTCGGCCATGTCTCCGCACGGTTTACTGTAAATATTGTAATTAAATAGCTTCTAATACGGTACAATCGATTGTAAGTGGGTGGGGCTTAAATATTTGATACAGAATATAATATATTATATAATATTGACTAAATGAGTCATTATATTAATTGCATATATTATAATATGGTAGTTTAATGCGCACTTATAATGCATTTACATGCTAGTTAAGAAATAAATAATATTTTTTCGTGTGACAGTCGACAGAGCGGTGTGCGTATTTTATTATTGTAATTATATACGAGTATAAAGCAAAGGACAAAACATCTCATCATTGGTAAAATATTTCGGATTTTCATCAACACTGATTGCGTGTGCCCTAGCATTTACCAAATCTCGTTTGTAAATGCCCAAACTACAAATATCATTCGTGGTTTGACCAAATTATTTTGCGTATCCTACAGCAGTCAGCGAAACCTAGGGTTTAACGGTTAATCCTAGGTTTCATCGGTATTCGTACATTCACCGTAACATATATATATATATCGTAAGACAAAAAAATCGTATCGGTGTACCGACGAATCCTATAAAACGAATTTTGATCCCGCTGTCGGTGGCAACTTTCTATCTTTTGGCCCTACGTCCTTCCTTGAATTCCGGCAAAATTCTATGCACCTATCGTATGCGATCTCTGTCCATAAGTAATTGCAGAAGTTTTCAAACTCGCGGTAGTGGGCGAAGGGAGCCCGCCAAAGAACAGTCGGATTTTTGTAAATTTGTTATTTATACGAAAGACCAGAATTTTATTCGTGCCATACTGGATTCCAGTTTACGAATTAAGTAGGTTAAAACTCTAAATAACTATAACGCCAGAAAAATACATTTACACATTATAGATGTTATATTACAATTTTTTCAAATAGAGTTTTTAAAATCGGAGTCCAATCCGGACTGCAATTAATGTCTTTCGAATAAAAAAATATTTATCGAAATTTGACTATTTCACGAGGTATAATATAGTGTTTCTTGCGAGTTAATATTTTTCAGCTCGTGACACCCTTGGTATAAAGTATTCCGTATTATTGTGTTATATTATCGTGTTTTACATCGTATTTTCGACCTTATGAGTATATGTTATACAGCATATTTCATATATCAGTATTGTATATTGTAGCCAACAACTTTGTATAATACATTGATTATTAGGTAGTCGAGTGAAAAGTCCGCGAGGCAAATGTAACACAAAATCGACATTTATGCTCTTGACATCTGAATGTGTGTAAATGTATAATATGGAGTTTATATACAGTGTGTAATCGTTCGTTGGAAACAATCTATCACTTTAAAAATATTAAATATATTTGAATTCTGTTTGTTTTTGGTGCTTAACAAACTTTGTTATAACTTATTAAACTAATTAAGCAATTTTTATGCGATTTCATTTTGCGCAAGCGTATAACAACTTTTTTTTTGTTAACTATTTTTATTTTTATTTTTTTTATGAATTTTAATGGTAAAATCAACTTCCTATGTTAAAAATTAGCTGAGTTATGGATATTTAATGTTTGATATTATTTTTTTGACATTTTTAAATTATTCCTAAATTTCATTTGATTCGCAAATAAATTTCAAGCATGCCAATATTATTTCTACTTTTGGATATTTTAAAATAATTAATAAATGATAAGTATGGGCTTTCTCCATCATTTCACAACTGTTCTTATCTGAATATTGGGTAATTTAGATATGACCAATTGACTGTTTTCATTTGAAATAGGCAACTACTTGTTTCGTATTTGCTTTACAATCATATATTACGAATTCACGCGTGTTTATTAAACAATAAATTAACTAAGTTTAACTTATTAGTTTAATGTAACTTAATTGAGTTACATTAAATTACTTCATAATTGAGGTAGCTTGTAGTTTAAACAAAACACGAATAATTCAGAAAAGGTAGATATGCTTTTTATTTATTGGGAATGTGAAAATTTTCACGTCAGTCCGCACGTGCTTATGTTGAACATTACCAGAATATTTATCTATTAATTATTAGTACTTTTTATGACTTTTGGTTTTGTTGGTCAAAAAAAAATAATAAAACAAATTTTTTGGTTTTTCTAAATTCACATAGGCAACACCCGTCACGTAGTTATTTTTAATAAGTTAGAAAGGAATTTAAGAAATACTGGTTCTTTTTCTAACATAAGAGTTATTGTCAACCAACAACCTAGACAAGTCAATGCATTAGGGGAAGATATTGAGCTTCAAGTGTTGGCGTACGTAAGAGCAAATCCCAGAGTTAGTACGCGTCATGCCGGCTTTGAAATAGGTATTTATCATAATGCCGTTTGTAAAATTTAAAAAAAAAACATAAATTTCATCCATACAGACATGATTTAGTTCAAAACTTATGGCAAGGTGACGTTGAGCGTAGGGTTATGTTTATTTCTTGTTGGTAACTTAATTAGAAGACAATCCTATTAATTTAAATTACATATTATGGAGAGATGAATCCAAATTCACCAACAACGGGATAACAAATAAACAAAATAATCGTTATTGGGACACTCAAAATCCCCATTGGGTTATTAAGTTGGAAGACGGTATCTAGAATTTCTAATGAACGAGTTACCGATCATGCTAGAAAATGTTTCTCTTGCAACAAGAAACAATTTGATTTTGCAACAAGATGGCGCCTCAGTATATAATGTAATTGTCGTGTAGAATTATTTAAATGAAAATTTTGAAAATCGTTGGATAGGAACTAATGGTATAATAAAATGGCCATCTCGATCCCCAGATCTTACATCATTAGATTACTTTTTGTGGGGACATCTAAAAACTGTCGTCTACACAAACCCACCTACTAATCTCATTCATTTGAAACAAAAATTAATTGCGGTGTATATTCAACTTACTGAAGGGTAAATTTCATCTGCAACAAATAAAGAATTTCTACGTTTCAATTATAATGGAGAGCAGTTTGACCAATTTATAAAATAAATGAATGTAATTTTGAACTAATAAAAATTAAAATTAAAAAAAAAAATTTTTTTTAATCGCCCAAAGAGACAGACTTAAAAAATTAGTTTCTGTAGGGGAAGAAGATTCCTCCCAAAAGTAGGTACTAAAAATAACATTAGAAGATATTATGAGGTGCAAAAAGGAATTTAAGTCATGCAATTGATGAATAATTGAATAATTTAAAAATGTCAAAAAAATAATATCAAAAATTGAATATCTATAACTCGGCTAATTTTTAACATAGGAAGTTGGTTTTACCATTAAAATTCGTAAAAAAATAAAAGTAAAAATAGTTAACTAAAAAAAGGTGGGATTGTTAATTAAAAAAAAAAAAGTTATTATGCACATGCGTGAAATGAAATCGCATAAAAATTGCTTAATTAGTTTAATAAGTTATAACAAAGTTTGTTAAGCACCAAAAACAAACAGAATTCAAATATATTTAATATTTTTAAAGCGATAGATTGTTTCCAACAAACGATTACATACTGTAGATGCGGACACGCGATGGTTATTTTAAGAACGGCAATCGAATACTGCAGGCATGTAGAGATGTAAGTTTGAACATTATTTTTTACATTGAAATTTTAACCTTTTTTGGAAATTTGATTTGTAATGTAATTTTTTTTACAGTAATTAATTTTTTGAGTTTTATTTATTTTATAATATAAATTTCATTTTTATTTACATTGTAATAAGTATTATTAGTAATGCCAAAGTATCAAACAAACCGCCTACATTAAAAAAAAAATTATAACAATCTTGTTAGGTACCTATAACTATTTTTTTTAAATTTGTTTTGATGTTAAATTTTTATTATTTAATCAAGAATTGAACGACTGTGAATATGAACTGAAATTAAAACATACACCTACATGTTAAATAATAAAACATATTATTTATCAATTATAAATAGTTGTGACTTATGCTTATGTGTTAAAACTAAGTACAATGTGTAATTTACACACTCATAACTCACATAAAAATTAAAATATCATAAAATAGCCAATTTAGGGACACGGGTAACGGCTCTTATAGTTTAAATTTTGATAACAGGCGAATTCACTCTTAATTTTAAAGGAATAACACAGGGTTGGTTTCGACTAAACGTAAATGTGCTATGTTGCCGCGTGGGTCAGAGTGAGAAAACAAATAGTGCGCCGACATTCTCTTAAGTTTAAAAAAAATGTACAGGCGATTAAAGCAATTATTATTAAATCAATAATACATCTACCTCAATACGAATAATAATAAATAACCATGGTACCTAAGCGTTACGAGAATCGGCCAGAAAAGAAATAAGTTGTATCCAGCCCAAAAACATAATTATGTTAAAAAAAAAACCGTACAGATAATTGAAGTAATAATCATTATGTATAAATATACTATAACATTGTTGTGAACCCCTGTTTTTAATATTAGTTTTTTGCTTGCGTAGCGTTTGTCGACCGCCGTCGCAAAAATATGTTTATCGATGCGAAGTCAGTCGAGTGCTACACGTCGAATTAATAATACATTCATTAAATTAAGTATTAAATAACATTTCTGTTGTAAACCGACTTATCTTAATAAACCAATTACTTTCAATCGAACTTGTGTTGATTTCTGACGAATCCAACATACCAAACCGTCTTTTTTGGAAGAAACCGACCGACGGCATGTACAATCTGACATTCACCGAATATTAATCGACGAAGTCATAACATATAAAACTGTAGTTACTATTTTTTTCCAAATAACAGCATGACACATAAATTAATTACACACGATATTTGTTATTTGATAGTTTGGTAATATTATTATCGCCGTGATTCAGTTTTATATATATCATGATGAAATAGGTAACAAAAAGACATTGTTATCGATAAAAAGCTAGTTATGAGTTGTTAGTTTGTGATTTTTAACTAATAATTTTCTATGTAATTTTAAACTATAAACGTAAAATTAATTATAATAATTTGTATGATATCGTTACTCGTCAAGTCGTACTAAACTCACTTGTTTGATATTATTATAATATTATGTAATGATTTTTTTTAAACATTTATTTAAATTATAAATTTACCTAATGGATAACTAATATAATCAATATTATGCGTCCTATAATATTATACATTTTATATTATAAAAAATTAATATATATATTTATATATTTACCTTTTTCGTTTGAATGATACTTGCATAGACTCCATTCAAATTGTCATTGTTTTGTAGGATAATATAATGATTTTTTAATAATTATTCGTTTGTTTCTACGAGCATTTTTTTTTTTTGTTTAACTTGAATAATGAAAATAAGCGTTTTTGATGTAAAGAATTAAGAAAAGATAAAAGACTATGCCATGCATTTTGAAAATATAAATTATATTAGTATTTAATAGAGAATAATCTTATTCGAATTATTATTAAGATATATTCTTTGTTATAAATAGTATAATACAATTATTAATTTTTTTCGTTACTTAAATATATATAATATATTATAATGTATTGCTATACATTTGAATAAAAATTATCCATATTTTATAACTAGCTAAAAGGAAATGTGATCAAATAATTTAGTATCGACTGTGCAATATAATCGCGTAAATTATATTAATTTCTGTATTTCTTTAATTATCAGCATATTATCTGCATGTCTCAGAATAACTTTTTGGGAAGCTCCAATCCAAATCGTTTAAATAATCGTTTATTTTTAAACGCATGCGAATCTCATTGATAATATACTGAATTATAAATGCATTTATGAATAAAAATACCTATTGGCTATAAACACATGATGGCATTTCAGAAAAATTGTATGCATAACTTATTATTACTGAAACTATATTTATATATATTTACTATACATTTTAGATTCTGAGGGGTGCGAAATCTAATTTTACAATGGTGTGTTTTTTTTTGTGCGTGTCTGTGTATATACAATAAGTTGTCGAAATAATGCATTGGTTTTTAACTACAGTAACTTTACTGGTGCGAAAGTGAATCTAGTTGGTGGATACGAGAGGTCATTTTTGAAAATTCCCAATAATTTCTCAAATAGAAAAACAGAAAATAAATTAAGGAAAAATGGAAATTTTTACGCAAAGTCAATTTTTGGTGTAACACAAAAAATAACCGTAATTGTATGAAATTTTCACCGAGTATTTATATTAGTATTTTTTATACACTTAAAAATATTACACTAGCCTTATCAAAATATTTTGACTCTTTTTGAGCTAATTGTAGGTATATGAAATTTTCGATTTTTTAAAGTTTTTTTTCTATAAATATTGATAAAAAACATTTTGTTGAGTCAAAAAGCTTGAAAATTTAAAACAAGGTTAATTATAAGTTGTTTTAATAATAGTTGAAAAATATCAAAAACATATAGGCACATATTTTTTAAAAAGAATTTAAAGTTCAAATTTTATTAAAATTTATCAAAATTTCGAATGTTTGTAAATTTTTTTGTAGTTAAAAATTTATAAAATGTTCAATTTTTATAGCTATGGATTGGAAATTTAAAATTTCTCGTGAGTAGTTAATAGTGTAACTAAAAATTCTAAAAAATATATTAAGATGGTTGTTTTTTATAGACATTTAAGTCCAATTTTGAACGAAATTAGATATTTAAACAAAGAATGACGATGTTAGTAATTATTTCGCTGTAATTTAAAAATATTTGTGGGTAATCGGAACTTTTTGAGTATATTATTATATTTTATACACACTATAGCATTTTAAAATGCAATGTTTCAGGAAAAAATTAATACAATTTAGTGTATGATTTATAGTAAATTTACCTAATTACTTTAACGGCATTAATATAATAAAATAATTTAGTAATATATGCTAACAGACAGTCTTCGTCCAGAATTGCTTTTCGTATACAATGTTTCCCACTTTGTACTTTCTGACCTTTCCAAAATATTTTGAATTTTGTAATATATTTTGAAAATTTGAATAAATTGTAAAAACTATATTAAGGGAGTACCTACATATTATATTATACAGGTAGGTGCTACCAAAAAAACAATGTAAGATACTACGTTTTGCATTTTATAATAATTATTAGGTTCACGGACTGTATATTTTTGAATAAAAATCAATGACAAAAAAAATAAATAAATAACAATGATAAAATCAAACCTAGATTATCCGTCAGCGATTCGTCCGCCGGCTTCTATTAAACCCGCGACGTTACTATATGATTATGTCACACATTTTATTGTTGTGCATTTAATTTTACATGCTATATTATGTTATCTTAAACGTTTCGGTTTCTCTGCTGCGGCGGACAGTACAGTATGGTTATTCCACTCTCGTCGATCATAGACGCCGACCACTTAGATAGAGTGGACGCAACCCCACTGTAGAGAAACCTTGACTTCTTAACACAACTCTGCGGTATATAACAGGGGTCTCAAATCTTTTTTATTCGAGGGCCACAAAAAATATCAACATTTCTTAACGGGTCAAAAGTGTATATGTAGAACATACAGGTATATTTTTAATTTTTTGGAAACATAATAAATATTAAAATATAATATTTTTGATGCATAGTTTTGTTTAAACTACTTACAGTATATTAAATATTTTAGAATAATGCTTATAGTTAAGACTCGGAAATTTGCATGTTTTTTTTTTTTTTTTGGGCCTATAAGATTTATTGTTAAGTAAGCTTAAAATTAATTTTACGAAACTACGAAAAAAATATTAAAAGTTTATAATGCATATTTTTGCATATATTTAGTGATTTTGTAGTTTTGAGGGCATATATTTTAATTTTACCTTATTTTGGAGCATAGTTGATGATTAATAATAAGTTTATAATACATTTTAAAAATTTGGCAAAAAAAAAGTTCATATTTGTACTTTTTAAGTGTATTAAGTTCCGAGCCCTACTTATAATATATTACAGATGCATAATATTAATCTTAATAATTACACATATTTTTAGATTAAATTAAATTTTCTTTCTAAAAAATTATATACTGAAAACAATATGACTAACGACATTACGTCACATCACCGCACCATTTTCGGTACTTTCAAATTTTTTGAACTTCTAGTCGGGTATAACTTATAAATTATAATCATTAATCTTTATAATGATATAAACATTAGTGAGTAAACTACAATAAGTTAATACATTAAGTACATTAATACGAACATATCATATTAAAAAACAAAATCAAAATACAATTTAAAATAGTTAATTCAAAATATAAGACTATATATAAGAGTTTGATTTTCGATAAAATAAAGGATCTTCTAAAGCACTACAAACTTATATTAGTTGTATTTATGATAAACTTGACAAAAATGACTTTGTGCTTGGAATTTTTCTCGATGTAACAAAAAGCATCACAATACTTTGTTAAATAAATTCGAAAAGTATGACATGAATGACGTGGTAAATAATCTTATTAAAAGTTTTTTGGCGAATCGGTGCCAACGCGTACGAATTAATGACACTTGTAATGATAATAAATCTCCTAAATTTGGGGTTCCACAAGGAACAGTCTTAGGGCCATTACTTTTAATTATTTATATTAATGATTTGATTAATCTAAAATATGATGGTATTATTTCTGTTTCGCGGATGACACCACTATTCTAATACGTGATCCTGAAAAATGTAAATTAATTCCAAAAGCTTGTCAAATTATGAGTCGTATCAATAAATAGTAGTTATCTGCGACTCACTTGAGATTAATTGTGGAAAAACACGTCGTGTGGCCTTCTCGATTTCGAGAACCTATAAAACCTATAAAACGAGCGGCCGAATATCGTGTATTTATTTATCACGTCGAACGGGCGAAAACAACCCTGGTGTTTCCGCGGGTTTATGAGATTTAAATAAAATAAAAAAATTCCGCTACCTGTACGAACCGCCTACTGTTACGATCGCTGGCTGCTGGAACTGAACTGCTTGCTCGTTGGGCTGCTCCAGGCCGGGCGTACAGCAAGTGTCTGTGCAGAATTGCGTTGGCCCGTGCAGCATACCCGCGGCCACCAGCAGCGTAGGGTCGCCCAGCAGATCTTCGCCACCTGCGCACCAATCCATCGCACCCCTCACCGACGCCCACTCAACCCCCGGCCATACCGTCTCCTCCCCTGAAAAACAGCACGTGACAATAAGCGACGGCATTCTATTATTGAACACACGACACGGTGCGTTATATAATTTTGTTATAATAATAATATCGTAGTACGCTCTCGCCGTACGGTATATTAATTGCCTACGCGTGTAACGTGTTATATATACCTAGCAGGTGTGTAGGTACGCTATTCTTGTAACGATTTTACAATCTGAAGGTTGACGCTTATAATTGAAATGTTATTATTAATATACGATATTATTTTCGTCGTATATCGTGTATATGTATACTACACGCTGTCTCCAGCGCTTTTCCGCCGTATGTTTTATTTGCAGGCTTATACACGCTGTTGTCGTACATTATACCGTTTTGCGTCATTATTATACACGTTTAAAATCAATTCGAGTAAACAATATAATTGTCTTTACGATATACCGTTAAAACGTGAAGCACGGGTATCTTAGGTACGTATCATAGGTACGATTGTATCTCGTTACACCAAATCTCGATACAGGTTATAACAATATTCGAATATTTTCTATTGAAATTCATTTTCAGACAATGTATCGAGTACTTCAGAAAATATTTTTATCAAAAGATCCTCGATATATTATTATATACAACGATACTTTGAAACATTTATTGTTTAACGACTAGTATTATACACCTACTCAAATTGAGACGCAACGGTCGTATATGGGTCATTATATTGGTGGTCGCCCTACTACAGAGGTAAAGGATATAGCCGATAATGTATATGGTATTTTATCGCATTTGATAAAAATAAATAAATCTTTAAATATACTTAAACTAACGGAAGTCGATAGTGATTGCGGTCATTGGGGTTTAATTACGAGTGCAATTTTGATCATAACGTTGTTTATATATTGTTAAGGCGAAAAAAGAATGACAGTCTGCAACGACACGCATAATGGCAGGCGAATATTGGACTTTTATATTTCTATAATATTATTATTTGTCAAAAAAAAATTTGATAATTTTGAACCCCTTGATTGTGCATACTACTGCCGGAAACGTCTAACTGATTGGCAATTTTATTTATTTATATTTTCAATATTTGCTTAATATTTTTACGATCCGGAATCCTTAAATTCTAATTTTAACCAACCGAAACGGACGCAAAAACTAATATATTACGAACAGGAACGCTGTTATTGTCCATTTGGATAACACTGCAGTACAAAACACTGCAGTGTCAATAAAGTACTTAAATTTTAAATTGTAATTGCGTGTGTTTCGAATGTTTCGATTTATTATATAGTTTACGTCCGACATATATCGACGTAATATGACAAAGTGGTGTCCGACTATAAAGTGGCTGGTTACTTTAAGATTATAAATATTGCAAGTGTTATATGCACACATTAACTTTACGCTTGTGTGCGTGCACACGAGATATTTTATTTTAAACTTTGAATTTACGAGGATATATTTTGTGTGTGTTTCGGTATAGGTACAACCTAATCCTTAGCACGATTTTTGTATGTGCTTATTCGGGTATATTAGCTTTTGACACAATTTTCATATTTTTTGTTTATCGTACAAGTTTAATGTACAATTTTCATGAACACGATATTTTATATTTGCATGCGAGTGTAAATAAGATATTTTGATTTTACGTTATGTGTGTTGGAACACAATTTTTGGAGCTTACGCGTGTTTGTGAATGTCATATTTCGTATAAGCGTGTAATTAGGAATCGTCTGGGGTTTTTTCAGTTTAGTTCACACAACTGTTACTTATTGGCTATTATTTATTTCGTGTTTTACATTTATATATATAAATACAATTTTTCTCTTCATTTATCCTCGAAAATAATTAAATGAAAATTATTTTTTCAAAATCCTTGGTACCTTCTAGGAACAACATTTTACGAATAATACGGATAATTTTCATTATAGCAATATTAACATAATAGGGCCACAATAAATAGTGGTTGGAAGTGCAATAAATAAACAATGGAACAATCGGGTAATTGAAAAACGGTCGGAGGGAATGAAAAAAATTCACCGACCAAGAACTGTAAAAATCAACTTTCAAATTAAAAAAAATCCAACTGTAATCTGTAAGTTTGTATAACGTTTTCGAGGCAATAACCAAAACCTGCAGTGATCGAAGACAACTGTCACGTCCTACAACAACTACTGTTCGTAAACAACATATATTACGAAGACAGAAGACATCAATAGATACCAACAGGGAACTGATAAACGTCATAAATGGATTGCTTGTTTAAAATTCTGCAAAAAATTCTCCACACATGTGAACTCGTACTCATAAGGGCAACCTAATAAGTACCAATCGACTTTCGACATTGTCAAAGATAGGGTAGTAAGAGTACAGAGCATTGATACGATCTTTCTTGAATTATCACGTTTATTCTCAAAAGTTTACCGCAGACCTTTATCTATACTTCTGTACAACCACTAGTCACAATAATCGATACCGCACGCCTAAAGGTATCAGGAGAAGGTTGCAAAGGTGCCGTGGGCCGTGGCGACACGGTATCGGCCGCCCGCGTGGGTCAGCAGAGTAGGTTGTTGTTGGATCATGAATAGACGTTTATTCTGTGTCAGCATTAAATCACCAAATAATGAAATATCTTATTATTTTGGATATGATCAATTTTCAAATAATATATACGTAACTGATTTTCTCGTGTCTGTTTAATGTGTATGTCGTGTGTGTTCGATCATGTTCAATATATTACATAGTATTTAACTGTTAAACAGTAAAACTTAGTATTTTATCTATATTTTATTTATTCATATTGTATCGCCTTTGCCCTACCACTGAGGACACCGTTCAGGATGGACCGCGTCAGCATCACTTAAGTTTAAAGTAAACGCTCCTGACAGGTGCAGTTGATCAAAAATGGTCACATGTTACACGACGTAAGACATGCGCGGGATGGGGCCTTATGCTTCGGTATTAGAAATACTAAAACAGTACGGCTTAGTATGTAAAAAGAAAAATAAAAGATATCCAATGATTTATGAAAGTCTGTGGTTGGTACAATAAATTTGTGAAAATTAATCAGAAATCGCAACATCGGTAACCGACACACTCACAAAAGAGAAACGCTGGAAAATAGCAGTCACTAGGACACCAAACCCATCTCAAGCAGACAAAACTAAATCTTTCTGCCAACAGTCAAATGAAAATGAACTCGGAGTGGGTGTTATTCTAAAAAGGAAAATCCCTGAAAGACACAAAAATAATGATTATTCATGCTGTTTTGCTACTTCATCAGTACCTATATTGTCATTGACTGCATTGGTATGCGTACCCACGTGTATTTGGAATAAAAATAATATATTAATGTGGCAGCAACGTATGGAGACTGATTTTAGTGCATGTCTTAGAAAATCAAGTTCATAAATCGTGAACACCAAGTTTTTTAGAAAGAAGACATTTAAAAAATGTATATTTTAGATTTCATAGTATAAGGTTTAAAAAAAAAGAATATTATGTTTGAAGGATTATCATATTATCCTTAGACCCTTACCCCCTTGTATATACACTTCTGACCACATTTACCAAGAGAATGTGATTACGTCACGCACATATAACTGGATAAACAGTGATTTGGGCGGTCACGATGGGGTACGACACTCGTTTTAGTTTGTGCACATTGTGTACATTCTCTCGGCGAACGGAGTTTAATATATGGGTCAGATTTCATCCCCCAATCCCTCACACGAAAGTCATATATACACCACTAATCAAGTTATAATAAATATTTGAAAAGTGTAGTTATGTGTCATTAAATAGCGATTATTATCGAAAAAAATATAATTTAGTATAAATTGCATAGATACTCATCTATACATATTAGTATATCCTGCAGGGTTATTATTTTAATTATTCTACTCGTAACATGGTTGAAAGGGTTCAAAGAAAATTCCTCCGTCACACTGCCTGTAAACTAAATATACTCTGTTCGCTTTACCATTCACTACTCACCAATCCAACGTATATTAACCTTAGAAAGTCTCACACTGATGTCTACACTCAGCAAACTTTTCATTCCTACAAACCTACTTTCCTCTAAAATCTACAGCTCTGATTCACTATCCCGAATTACTTTCAATTCCTCACACCTGCTGCCGCACACGCTCATCTGTACCATTCTATATATCCATTATCTTCTTCAAACAACTATCCTAACTCTTCAATCATCCGTCGTATGCACATTGCCAATACTGACCCTTCTTTCTCTCTTTAAAATCAAATTATCAAATTATTAATCTATAGCTATAATTAGTTTCCATTATGCATTTCATTTATAACTATATACTGGTATCAATAGGTTCGTCTTGTATTGTAAAATACAGTCGAAATATAAAATAAATTATTATGTTATCGACGAAAAAACGAAGCAAACGCCGAATTAAATTAAACCCTCGCCAATTCGATTTTTTTGCAAACATTATTACATATTCTGCGTATACCTACTTTTACCGTAAAAATGTACATGGGTATATAATATATTTTTATTTTTTTTCAAAGACAAAGAATCCGTACGAGTGTTGGACAGCGAAGGGCGACAACGGCAGCGACAAAGGTTCGTATAATAACTTTATATCCGCAGAAATGTTTTTGTATAAAAATATTATTTTTTTTTTTTTTTTACGTGCAGTATAATAATATTATATTATACTATGTTTAATATAATGGTGTTTTTATTTTCTTTGAATTCCAACGCGGTAATTCGCAATACACATCGTGACGACGATATATATTGTATTATTATTTGTATAGCGGCCCGAAGAAGGGGGTGTGTCGAGCGGCCTTTACGCGCCGCCGCCGTCGCGAGGGTCGTTACAAGGGGCGGGCGGGCGTGCAATAGTCCCTGGCTGGGCCCGGCTGTAGTTGGCCGACCGGGCGGTTGTCTGACCGTTGTCATGGCGACCGTAATATATAAATATGTTATAATACTATTATGCACGGGAAAGGGACCGCGCGCGCGTGCGCGCCTGTATAATATAGTGGAATTATTATTATGTCGTGATGGTGTGGTTAGCTGCTGCTGCTGCTGCTGCTGTTGCTGTTGGCACGCGCGCGCGGATCTCTTCGTGTCGGCGCGTACGGCTTCCGCTCATTGGCAGCAATATCAACGGGCACGCGGGGCGACGTGTATACTACCCCGGACGATATTATATTATTATATTGTTCGCCGTGGCGCGCGTATTATAATAATAATAATAATAATAATTAATATTATTATTATTATTACTATTAAATAGTTCGTCACCACACCCTCTCTCTTTCTCTCTCTCTCTCTCTCCCCTCTCCCCCTCTCCCCCTCTCCCCCCTCTTCCCCCTCTCCCTCACTCCCATCGCAGCTGCACGGTTCGGTTTCAGGGCCCGCGGTTTGTGACTTTGTGAGGGGACGTTGGCATGTCGGAAGGCGGTTAGGTTACTGTCAGGCTGTTGGGACCATCATTTAGAGTAGCGGTTCCCGCGACCAGTGTGCCTCCATTGGTGTGCCACGTTTGATTTCATTAAACAAATTTAATATTAGTAATAAATTAAATTATGATTTTGCATGAGCTTTTCTAACCTAAATAAATACAAGATTTTAACTTATTCACTTTTATTATTTACTGATCTAGGCATGTTTAACGAGTACTAATATGATAAAAGCCTAATATTAACAAAAAAAATTAGTCAGTGTCAAGTGTGCCACTATTAAAATATATAGATAAGGATTAAAGTGTACCGCGAGATTTAAAAGGTTGAGAAACACTGAATTGGAGGTGTGGCCCTAGACGCGCGCAGACTTCAATTTCTAGTCGAGTCTGGAACAATATTAGTACCTTAATACTCGGACAGTGCCTTAAATTTTTTTATTACATGTCAACACACGTTCTATAATTGTGAATTAAAAACTGCAGTGTAATATTTAAACATATATATAAAATCGAATTTTATGTACATACACAACATATTAATGTGCTAATTTGTAATAAATATATAAATATAATATAATTACTCTATAGTAACAGTTAACATACTGATTAGATTACAGTGAGGGTCCTTCAATATATTTGAAAGCTACTTATTATAAACGCATGAATTATTGTTTTGATGGAGTATCCACCAGCTGGTGCGGGTCCGCTTATCTTAATATCAAATTAACACGACGTGTGATTTGAAACGCGTCATTGTCATAGATCATGTCTATAGGTACTGTGCAAAATTGGTGTAGGTAAGTATAGCATGCAAGTACACAATCATTTTTAATTTTATTACACTATCACTAGTATTTGCACGACAAATAAAATTGCCATGATCTCCTCGAACATATCATTATATTATTTCATTATTATATCATTATAATGAAATAAATACACACGTTTTATCATGCCCCTAAAAAATGTCTGGTGGAGCCCGGGCTCAACCGGCCGCCCCATGCGCACGTGCCTATGGGTGTGACATGAAATATATCAATATCTAGCAGAATTAATAGCACTGTTATTTTCCATTAGCTATAGCAGGTTGCTACACTGTAAAAATAGCAGTAAAATAGCAATTATTATTACTGCCGAATACTGATGTGCTCATCTGTCTGCAGATAAAATTACGAATTGTGATTTACACACAATTTCCACAAAACTGATTTAGACCGATAAACATATCATTTAAGTCTTCTAGCAATTTAAATTTCAAAATATTATGTTACTGTCATTGATGCTATGACAGCATTGCCTAGCCAATATCATGAATGACTTATATTAGTAGACGATATCGTCAATGCCTAGGCATTAACAGACAATTTAGGTAATGCTGTAAAAATCAAATACTTAATTAACACATTTACAACTATACCTATGACTAGAAAATTACCACATGTCTATACTACTGATAAACAATGTCGATCATTATTTTTGACAAAATATTTAAATTGGGTTAGAAATTTAAAATAACGTTGCACACTACAGATCCACTTTTTCAAGTGATAGATAATATAAATTGCATATCACAAAGCTGGGAAATACGTTATTATTAGCTAATAGTTTCCAGTCTTGTAAAATATTCAAGTAAATGTATTTAAATACTGTCTTGGGATAAATTTGTATTTTAAAATCAAATAGTTTTATTTAAATACATTTATTGAATCAAATATGATGAAAGATTCAATAAATGATAGCCGTCTAAAATAAAATCGAAAGGAAAACATTGTCATTGTAAGAATAGAGACACTGTAAAAAATATTAAGTATTGATAGTGAAGTGAAAATATATATATTTAAATAAGTATGATTTTGTATTTAAATATTTTCTAAGTATTTGTATCTCTAATTAAATACAAATAAAAAGTATCTTTTTACAAGATTGGTAGTTAGTACTGATTAGATTAATCGAATTTACTAATTCAGCAGGCAAATTATTGATTTATCATTTTTATCAATCATCGATGAAAAAGTCTGGAGTTATTGTCATTACTTTGGAAATATTTTTAAATGCATCATTACCTGAAAATAATGGACATTGACGTAATTTAATCAGAAATATCGTTATTGACTAGTCATTAACGTTAATTCCTTAATTTACGTCTTTAACGGTACCTAACATAAATACATCACCGAAAGAGCAGTAAACATATAAACTATTAGATAAATAATCTTGTTCTACTACTGCGCTAGATTGTGAATTTAATCGTATGACTCTTTTAGCAATATTTTCGTCAACGTGTTAAAAAATAAATTGCAATAGCAACTATTTGTGACTACTGACAAAAGCTTTATAAAAGCCAAGGCTGGTTTTAAAAGGGGCAACGGCGGACAATTGCTCAAAGGTGGCAAACTTTGGTAACGGAAAAATGTTCTCAGATAAAATGAAGGAACAATTCAATTTTTTTTTTGTAAAGAGAATATTAAAATTTCAAATCTTAAATATAAATATGCAATATTTTATACATTTTTAATAAAATAATTTGTAAATTTTTATTTTTAAATTCTAACTTCAGTCAGTCATAAAAAATTACTGTGAATTAACCCTCGTATTTTTTTAAAATTACACTAATAACAACTTATGAGAAACCTTGTATTATATTTTCAAATTTTTGAAAAAAAAGTTTAGCCACCATTGTACTATAATGGTATTAAAAAAAATTATTGAAAATAGACACCATGAATTTTGAGTCCAGGGGCCAAACATTTTTAAATATAGTCCTGACAATAGCAGTAGTAATAGTAGATGATAAAAATACAATCACTACTACATATTATCAATCGTTGCCTCGGTCCGTTGCTTTTTATTCAGGATCACATTATTATTATTGTAAAATACGCGTATTATACATCCTACCTACAGAACGCCACTTCTCTGTAGCGGCCCATTCTCAGCACGCTTATGGGTTTTGTGTATTATTGATATTATTAATATTATTATTATGTCAATAATAAACAATAATATAAATCAATAAACAGGGTGGTTCGTCAAGCACGCCCATCCCCATGTTTCCCTTTAATAATGAATTTATTAAAATTCAAATTTTTAGAATTTTTAAATGTATTCAAAGACCGTTTTTTCAAATTCTTAAATTTTTTTATTCTATGTTTAAGGAATGTCCTGTGGTGATACAAACTTCTGTTTTTCAAACGAGAACCTCTCATTTTTACTGTAAATTATTTAATGGATAATTTTTTTAAAACTGTTGATGTACCTACTTAATTCAAAAACCGAACAAGTAATTTTTCAGTCATTAAAATGTCTGTATATTAAGGACAATATTGTCCTTAAAAATGGTTTTACAAAAATATAAAATAGATATAATATTGGATCTAGTATTTATTATACTTGGACCGTTTTCACAAATTATTAATGTTAATAGATTAACATTAATGATTCAAATTGACCAAATCACTATATACATAGTTCCAAAATCTTACAAACCCATATCTTGGACTTAATATCCTATTAGTACCTACACAAAGTTAAATAACTTAAAAACTACTCATTCGAATTTTGATTCTGGTGCATCAATATTTTCAGAAAAATTATCCACTAAATAATTTACAGAAAAAAAGAGGGGGGTTCTTATTTGAAAAACGAAAATTTATATCGCCACAGGACACTCCTTAAAAAAGTACAAAAAAAAATTCAAGAATTTTAAAAAACAGTATTTGAGTACATTTAAAAATTCTAAAAATCATAATTCGAAAAAATTCATCGTTAAAGGAAAAAATAGGCGTGAACGTGCTTAGTAAATCACGCTGTATATAATATAATATGTATAGGTATAATATATTTATTTAAAATATTGCTTAATGCCTTTGCCTAACTTAATACCGTAATCAATGACGAACATACGCTTTAACCGCCGCACGCACATGAATATACAAATTTATTATGGTTGCGGACAAATTGCTCAAGTTAATTATTTTGCAACGTAACAATATAATTGCGAACACGGGTTTCTCTATTAAAATTATACTAATTGCAGACCAGAGCCGCCCTGCTAGACAAATCAAATCTACACTGCCCCTATTCAATGGTTAGTTTTTTGGCGAGTATGAGATGTATAAAAATTGCTGGCTCTTAAACTAGTGCCGCCCTTAGCGTCTGCCTATTTTGTTACCGCATTGGGCCGGACCCGCAGTTACAGACATTGTGTCGATAAAATCCTCGTGAGTTGCCAATATAAAACAGCAATCACATTCTTAAAATATATTTTTATTAATACCGCCAGTGTATAATATATATTTTCATCATAGATTGTGAATTGTTTTTTTTTTTTTTTTTATATAAATATATTGTCAGCACAGATTTTGTGGAAAAGATGTTTTTGAAACAGCCTGTATGTATAAATGTTAGTATACTCGTATTTATTTCATCACTTAATTATTGCAAACGATTTTTAAAAATATATAACGACAATATCAATATAATGTCAATCATCGATATTAAAAATAATGATTGGAAATTTGTCCACAATTAGTTTATGTTATATTTTTGTCTTCAATTAGTAAACTTGATTTGTGTCCGCAATTTGTGTGTCACCTTTTAGGTATCGTCCACAACTCAAAATGATTTTTATTACTTTGTCCGTAATTAGGAAACACCGACACGAACGAATCGTAGCGGGAAAACATGCGGATCTGTATATAAAATTGTCTATAGCGCCTAAAATTTATTTTTTTCTTTAAATGTAATTTAATACATTTTGTAAAAAATATAGTCAAACTTATCCAAATACATACAGTTGACATTTAATAATGAGTAATAAAAATTGTTCGCTAATTTCTGTTCTAATTAAATATAACTTTGATTAAAAAGTTCGATATTGAACGTATATTAAAGCATCTTTAATAATTATCTAATATATTTACTTTCAATGGATGAGTTTATAGGCTTTTGAGATGGTACTTTTTTTTCTTTTTTAATTATAATACTTTGATTGAAAGTCTTAAGTTTTCTTTTTTCCCTTAGTCTGATGATAATTTGGAATTAATGTCTTTGTCCAATTTTGATATAATTTTATCACATTGTTTATTTATGTACGCTACGTCTTTTTCAGTTATAAATAAATGTGCTCGTTTAACCGTACCAAATGTTTTTAGTTAGAGCTTGTCACCTTCTTCTATTTTTTATGTGTTAACATAAATCCATTGTCAATGGCATATATATATATATAATGTCATATTTAATGATTTACAAATATTATATTATAATATTATAAAATGAATGGTTATTTTTTTTTTATTTTATCAATGTTTTGTTATCATATTTTTTTTTTTAAGAAAATTGGCTTATAATAGGCAAAATACTCGGGTTCACGCAAAATTGTTTTCATGCAATATCAGTTCTGTCATTCTGTCAACGTTCAAATCTAGGGATGGGCAATTCCCAGAAACACAACGTGACGGGAACTTGTGAGAATTCATGTGAACCACACAGAAGTTGAAAAAATGAAGTTTAGTTTACTCATCATAAGGTTAAATAATGGCGTATTTCATTAAAATATTCAAGTTTTTTACTAAATTTCTATTAAATAAAAACACTTAATATACTGCTTGAAAATATTAAAAACGAAAAATTCGATTTTAATCGGGATATGTTTATTATGTAGATATCTAGACTGGCGAAATCGATGTCGATGCATTGGTGTAATTGACGGGCCCCATTTAATGATTATGATTTTTTACTTCATTAATCATTAATACAAAAAAAAAAAAATTAACAATGTGCACTTACCTACTAAAAGACAATTTAATCCAATAAATCTTTTATAACTGTTAATAATAACTAAAATCAAATTTAATAAAATATATAAAATAAATCAGCCTTTGTTATTTCTGTAATATGTTAAACAATTTGAAACACTCAACATCTCGTTGTTAAATAAATATGAACATAAAAACAGGAGATACGCAGAAAGGTAATATAAATTATCAAATGGTGCAGTACAAATTTATTTTAATTAATTATAATTAATTATATTATATATTTTATATAATTATTATATTTTTTATTTCTTTGACATAAAAAAATCTTGAAAAAAATTTTTGGGACACATTCCGGTCTGGAGACCCTTGTTGTAGCTTGTAACCAGTGAATAAAGAAAATAAATAGGGAGCTGCTATATACCTTATCATAAAATATTTTATGTTGGTGTTCCCGATGTCACAATAACAATAAATAATCATCAAAATATTTATGTGATTTTTTTTTATATTTTCCTATATTTCCTCGAAAATTAAAAAACTACTTTAAAAGGTTTCATTAGTACCTAGTTGGGTAGTACCTATGTATATATTATTATAGCCATAAAGATGCTTAGTGCTTGCTTCGAACAAAATTAAATATTTTTCTTTTTTTCTTTTCTTCTGCTAAAAATATTAACTGTACCTAATGATGAATATTTATCCTGTACTGTATAATATATAGTAGGATTTTATAATACATTTTGAAATTATTATAATATAATAAAACCTTGATAAGACGGAATTGCTTGGTTCCGTGCAATTTTTCCATGTTAACGGGGTTTCCGTCTTAAAGAGGTTCAAAAAAATGAAATTGAATTAAATTAAAGATTATTTATTTTAAACCATTTTATATTTTTAATTAAATTTTATATTTATATTTTATTATTTTTTTTTTAGCCAATATATATTATTAATAAATATATTTTTTGAAAAAAATCGGTTATTGATTTTTGTTATTTTATTCCGTAAGGCATCGCGTTCCACACACTCTTTGGCTCTCGAAGTTAAATGCAAAACCTCACTGTGAGGGACAATTTTTGTAGTTCCCCGAAATAGCAGATAGCAGTTTTGTAATCTTTTACTAGATTTTCTGGTTTTTCATATTGGTTTTCGTTATAGTCTTCGTCCTTTTCAAGTTCTTTCTCAACCATGGATATAGCCAAAATCACGGGTTTGCTGCGTCTCAAGTTTATCATCAATATGAAGAAATTCTTCTGGGTCAACATCAAGTGCAACAAAGATATCTTGAATTTCAGTCAGGGTATTCTCCTAGAAATTTACGTCCCATATTTTTTTTTGAAAATTTCTTTTTTGACTGTTTTTGTCATTCCGGGGAATTCCCGAAAAAGTAGGAATCGATAATTCCAGGAAACTAGAATATTCTATGAATTTCCAAGAGATAATAATCATTATTCTTATTGTAAAACTCATTTGGTTTTGATTTGTTAACAAAATATTAAAAAATGTTCATTATTATTTGAATTTATTGTGTATTTGTAAACCCATAGCTCATCGATAAATTGATTCGTAAAATATAGATTTCTCATAGACGAAATTACATTAACCTCTCGTTGCTAATGCCAACAATAGGTAGGTTTATATGAATGTTATACATATGTATATCTATAGGTATATTTTAATAAGGGTTGATTTTTACCCAATGTTTGAAAACTCGACAGTTAGAAAAATTTTATAATAACCATTTAAACGCCAAAATATTCTTTGAATTTTAAATTATTTTAAGCATACTTTTTGTTCTAAGTAATACTGTAATTACCGAAAGTTTTGTACACATTACGATGCAAAAAACCAAAATTATCGAAAATAAATATTTATTATATGTATTAATATTATTAACAATTAAATTGTAAAAGACGTGTTTGTATTAAATATACATATTATCATTGGTTAATGTTGTGTGGAGGTGGCTTAGATTAACTATATTTAATTAATTAATTATAATTGATGTTTAATAATCATGATATTTAATAATCATTAGGTATTCATTTCCGCGTAAAACTATTACAAATTAATAATTATAAATAGTTAGTATTATGATCTAATGCTAATAAGTAATAGGTTTATGGAAGAAACATTTGATACAGAGTTCATTTAAATTGATTTTCATTAAATACTCAACAATAATTTCTTTGCTTCATTTGTTTGGTATACAGAAGAACTCCTGAGATACTACACGAACAATAATTTATACAAAAACAAAAAAAAAAAAAACATGTTACTCTTGAGTCTTGACAACTAGTTCACTCCGCGTGCTTACCAATCGTTGACATGATCTAATTACACTTTATTTAAATTTCCTTGAGTAATTTAATTCTGAATTAGTTATTTAAAACGTGTTATTATTAATAAATTATAATAATATAGTAAAAAAGAATTACCTAGCCAAGTTGGTATAATATTATAGTTGTGAAATTACACAACAAATAGACAACTGAATGTCGGAAGCTTACATAAATGCTTTCAAAAATAAGTTAATAATTTTATGACTAATAAAAATAATTAGGTAACAATACATTATTTCACTGAAGACGATGAATTGTATTTTGTAATTCACAACTCAATTTCCACGTTTGGTAATGGAATTTTGGATTTTAAACGTTTATTGTAGTAAACGACGTACCTGCAGAAAAATATATTAAATTACCGATAAGCGGTTTGGTGATTTTTTTTTTTTATTATTTTAAAGCAGAGATAAATCGATTTCAATCATAATTTATCAAAAAATTATCATGGGCTATTTAGAATCGCGCACTTTCTCGTAATGATTCAACCGTGCATTACTATAATATAGGTATACCTATTAGGTTTCTGCACATTAAATTTTCAATATAAAATAAAGTACAACAGAAAATCGTTTAAAATTTTTTTTCCGAAAATCGAAAGATATCGCTGAAGAGATATTCGAAGATGAATTTAGGAAATTCAGTTCGAGATGCCATTAATGGATGGTTCCATGTGAAATATAAACGTAAGTATTAATTGTAAACATAATATCATATCATCTATTTTTCTCATTTTATCTATAGTAAACTGCAGCTTGTTAATTTATTGTTTTCAATTCGGTTAATTATATAAAGTTTCTAAAAAGGAAATCCAGAAAAAAAATTACCCAGCCTATCATTATAACAAAATAACGATTGGCACGCCGGACGAAAACATATTTAATCATAACAATGTGATTATGTTGTTGAACGGTTAAATAAATAAATAATATTATATTAAAATTATAACATACCTGTGGGAACGGCGGCCGGGTCCAACTGTGCGGACTGCAACAGATCGGCGGCGTCTTCCGTAGACGTTTTCTGGCGTCAAGTCATCATCTCCTCGTTACACCCGAAACCGAATTCCGCATCCAAAACGACGACGTCATCCATTCGGTGGACACCGGCGGACACCCGTGTTCATAGCTGTTGGTGTTGCTGCGGGCAACTGAACGCGATGGACATCGTCGGATCACCGCCAGACGTATATTGTTCACTATATTGTATAATATTATTTTAAAATATCGTTCGTCGTACCTGCAGCCAGTGATTTTTATATCGTCACGAATTCAATACACAATATTTAGAACAAAAGATTATTATTCGAATAATAATTATGCGATTATCGTATTGTACGATGTATCGCTGCACGTGGTGTAAACAACGTGACTGTTTACGATTTTTATTAATATTTGTTATAACGAGAGAGAGAGAGAGAGAAAACGACGAGCTGCAGGAATCAACGTGGACGAGATGAGGCTCGAAAACTCTTTATTAATGACGTTGACGGTTTGAACGAGATATTATTACGTGTTATTATATTATATTATAATATAATATATATACGCGACGATCGCGGCGAACGCTGTGCAGCGGCCGAACCAGTGTTGTTTGTGTGCTCGTGAGACACTGGTTTCGACTTCACTGGCGGTGGCGGCGGCGGCAATGACGACCCTCGACACGATGGCGATTAATGCCATGTGATGGGGGTTGACCGCAGAAGGGACGCCGCAACTTGTCCTCGGATGTCACCGACTTACGTCACCCACAACTGGTGTCCACTTCCCGGCACTGCGATTGGCGCTCTTTTCCGAACCGAACGCATTTATAATCAATTG